>JAGTTH010004045.1:0-134198 GCA_022606485.1 Agraylea sexmaculata | reverse complement strand
GACAGACTACTTGGCTCTTTACAGGGGCAAAAACGTGACTGAAGAAGGTCTCCTCGCTAAAGTATGCGAACCCAAATCAACTCTTCTGGAATTCCAAGGACCCGACATAATGCTGGAATTCAGGTAAAACTAATATTGAACAATATTCCCACAGTTGTTATGATAATCGTGTTTGTTTTTTCAGTACTGGGGATCTAGTCCCACCTTACGATTATAACGGCTTCATGGCCACAATAGAATTTTTGGAAAGAGTTATAACAACAACAACTCCCGCAACGCTGAACAACTCAGTGGACCATGATATAGGACCTACCTTTGCCCCAGGTAACTTTTACCAAAATAATATTAATATGTATGAGAAATATTTTAACATAAATCGAGCCAATTTGCTGGCCCAAAAGACACCGCACCGCTCTTACCTAAAAACAATCTGCTATAAAAATATTTTTATATTATACAAAACGCTCACTCTTACCAAATGATAATATTTCATAAATAGTGCAAAATTTGTATCTATAAATCTCTATTTAATTGAGTAATTAAGTCTATTTATAATTTTTTATTCAATCGAATACATACAATGTGTTGCCATTCAACAAAATTCTTAAATTCTGAGTTATTTTTATTACTGGCTTCGGTAATCCCAACACCAAAAATGTGCGAATGGCCAAATTCTTCTGAGAGGCATTTTTAGTAATAAAACAGAAATAATATACAGTTATATTAAATCCATAGCATTATATGCCAAATCAATTGTTTATCATCTACAATGTTTCGATTTTTTATTATCAACTGTATAAAAAATGACAGTTTCTTACAACAGCTCAATTTGGGTGTTATAAAAAGTACCAATTAATTGAATTATAATTAATATTTGTATACTTGAAATCTCAGAACTGGTTATTTATTATACGGCAAATATTTAGTGCATTAAAAATAAAAATACCCATAAAAACCAAAAATGAATCTTCCTACGAAAAACAAACCAAGCATCTTAACAATTGGTAGTTTCAATTAAAAATACCCCGTTTTAATTTTAGCATAAAATTTAACAAGGAATAGAGATTTCATCCGATTTCTCAAATACATACATGTATATTTGAGTGAATTTCAAAAAAATATACATACATATGTATATTGTAAGGTGCTCAGGGGCAAAATTAGTTTGGATAATATATAAAATCATTACATTACAATTATATAATCTAATTTGCGAAAATAGTTGAGCAGACTGTCAGTAAATTTACATGAGTATGAATATCTCAAAAACTATAAGATAATACTCAATAAAAATCATATCTATTGTAGTACATGGGATAGATTTTTATTTATTTGAACAGACATAAGTTCTACCACATATAATTTCAAATAACAAGAGAGAATACAACCAAATGAAGTATATTTTCACTTTGGTATTAAAAGCTCACTCACTCTTTAATAATCTGGGAATTGTAGCCAGTTATTATTTAGTCCTGGCTGTTAGTATTGTGTTATTTCATCGACATTAGTAGTAAATAGTTTCCAGATTAGCCGACATGCAGAGTCGTAATTGTGATAATAACAAATTTTCAATAAGTTCGTGCGAGTGTCGAAGTGGAATTGGTTTTACCACAGCAGAGTGTCTTTCCTGGGATTTGAACAAAGTTAGGCACTTGTTAGTTGGCAGCCAAACTATAAGTCTTCCACATAATTTCTACTACTACTTCCCTTTGACAATCTCTTTATAACAATGTGTGATTCCATACACACCAGCCCAATTAATACTTAACACGCTTTCATTTTACGACACGACTTGAACGAGCGTTGCTTGGATCCAAATTATACCCCAATGACATTGTTCGGTTATTTAACAGCCAAAGTTATCATAATAAGTATACCTTAACATGTCTATATCAACATTATTTGACAATAGCCTCAAATATCTATACCGTGTGGATTTTAAGAATATAGGATATTTTAATGGGACGTAAAGTATCGCAAAAATATAACAAAAAAAATTGGAATGGAAAAATGCTTGCAGCTTAAATGATACCCAAAACTATGTAATTATCATAGATATCATAGGTCAAAAACATGAGTTACCTGACAAACATTATACTGTAAACATCTCTCTTCATATCTTCAGTTATATTTCACAGTAAAATGGGTAAATGCATTGTTACTACATGTCATATGGACTCAAACATACACTCAAATACATCTAGGCTCACTTTTTAACAAAGACTACTTCTTTAACATGTTTAAAATATTATTGGGTTTTAACTAATGTCACAACCACTCTCAGGGGTCACTAGAAATGTGTTGAGTGAGGGAGACACATTTATGCCTTTATCGAATAGGAGTGAAGAGTGCAACAATACACGGGCTTCACGAATTATTTATATGCAATGCGATATCTAATGTTTATATTATCTTCGGTAATTATTTAATTATTTTTTATTTTTTAATAGGTTAAAAAACTACTATCATTATATCCGCCCTAAATAGTGAATTTATCATAGGCAAATTTCATAACAGTATTTTTAAATAATATCAACACTCCAAAAAATAATATTTTTAAATACAATTTTATTTATTTACGCCCCGAGGATCTTTTTTGAGAGGGGTTTTCAGACACAACAACGTGTTAATTGTCTGTCGGTGATCTTAACTATTTCTAGTTACACAGGTCATTGACTTAATAATCAGTATTTGCCTTACAATACAGGAAATCAGAGTAAACTTGCATCAAGATGATCCAACTATTCCCGTTCTACTACTAGTCGTAATAACCGATCAAATCAATTTAAAAAATTTTTTAGAAACGTTGAGGTGCAACCTTATTTTAACTAACTAACACATTTTGTTTGAATTTTTCTAAATTCAATTAAATTCCCCCACACAAATAATCATCACATTATTATGTAAGTAAAGCATTAATCCTTCTTTTTAAATCTTGGCAATTAATCACAGCAGTGTATATGCAAAAGGCATTGAAAGAGAAATCGCGCATAATTGAATAGCTCGATTATATCCAGTGGTTATTTATTGGTACAATTAAAAGCGATGAATGCAATGAAATGGCGACCACCACAATGAAAATACCAATTTATAACCCCGGACTTTAAATACTACTAATTCAACCCTAATGAGACCTCGACACTTTTAACAAAATTAAATTAACATTGACACTTGTACTAATCGAATATAATTTCATTGAATAAAATTATGTATACATTTGACTGTGATTGACGAGTGTGGGACAGCTTATTCTAAGCATTTCCAAATATTTAAATCAAATTAAATCTATATGAACGAAGAGCTATATTGTATTACCCTATCATTAATTGAGAGATGAGTGCCGCAACGGACTGTGCCAACTCATAAAAATTGTAATTGGTTACGTTGTGTATCTAGAGAAGTGTCATTCAATATTTTCTTCCTATGTTCGAACGTGTTCAGATCACTAATACATGCGCATATTATACACATACTCGGGCTGTGGCCACCTGCAACACTGTAGTCCTTAAAATCTGACACAATATCCGAAACATCATTATGTTTTTGTAAGAATAAAAAAATATATCATTCAAATTGTTTATATCATTTTTTTTTTATTTATTTATTTACATATATACGCTCATAAGAGCTTTTTTTGACATAATAAAAATAAAATATACAAATATTAAAACATAAAGTACAAGTATTAAAACACAAAGTAAAAGAATTAAGGTGTAATAAGCTAAGGTTTTTTTAAAACAAAAATTATATATTATTTAGTGACATATTATTTGTTGTTGAATATACCAAGCAATTTTTAATGTCGCACTTTACCATATTAAGTGAAATACAGTGTAATGTTATTAGAAAGATCGACAAGTGACAAATAAACAGTACGAGCGGTAAAAGCAGCGCCAAAAGCGGCTGTCATACGAAACCTTTGTTGACTCAAATCATCTTTATCTCCCATTTTTGACCTCTTTAACGTATTATTGGCACTTCTACATTCTTCTATTATTCTGGCTCATTGATCTAACCTAACTTTTATAAGAAACATTTATCTATTTATCAAGTGTGTGTGTGTTTTATTCATATAAACGCTTTTCTAAATATTGAAGTATGTTTTGATAGTGTAGTTGCCTTGAGCAAAGCGGGTGTTCTCTTTTATTTTTTCTAACTAATTGAATTGTAAAAGTCCAGGTTGAATGCACAGTGTGTTTTAGCAGTCGGTAACTAAAACCATCCTTTAGAAATGCACCAGGACAAATATTGTTCCGAGGCAAATAATGGCGAAATTCAAACTCCGGACTGAAACATTTAACCTCCTGTACCTTCAACTATATCAATTATTTATTTAGAATCACCAGGTATTATATACGCGACGGTGTATGATTTAAGGCGATCTCGGTGTAATATTTGGGGCATGTAATTTGAGATAAATCAATGGAATAATATAATTTACGATTTGAAGATGTCAAAGTTTCCAGTCTCGAGGACTTACTTACACCCGCTGCACTTTGCGACTGAACATTTATTATTATCGCTGCCAATAATCAATATTACACCCACTTTCATATTATTATCATGCTATTGTGCATTTTCCAATTGTGGAATGAATTATTCAATAAGAGAACATGATTTTTATATTACTTTTATATTCTTATCTTATTTATCAGGCCTCGCACCCGATGGGTTAAAATTCCAATCAATTTGTGGCGTTTTTAATTTTTCTATCGGTGATCTATTTAACTATAACAGTTACGCGGGTTTACATTTTATTACACATATTTATTTATTTATTTACGCTCTGGGGAGCTTTTATTTTTTTTAGAAAGGGTCTTTTTGAGAGGGTTTTTTTAGACACAACAACGTGTTAATTGTCTGTCGGTGATCTTAACTATTACTAGTTACACAGGTCACCGACTTAATAATCAGTATTTACCTTACAATACAGGAACCTAAACCTGGATCGAGACGATCGATCGGGATTTTATTAATATTATTCCCGATCTCCCAGTCGTAATAACCGATCAAATCAATTTAAAAATTCTTGACTTAAAAAGCCTGACTGTGTACACCAACACATGTGAATTTTCAGAATTAGTTATAAGGCACACTCTTGCACTGTACAATTACTTTAAGGTCACATTCATTTTACTTTATAATTCTGTTGAAAAGGCTAGAATTAATATAATAATAATAATAGTTCTTACCCAACCTCTCATAAAGGTTATAATTTACGGTTGAAAATGTAATACCTTCCAGTTTTTAATTTCGAGGGACACATTCTTTGCGAGGCGGTGGTAAGAAACAGGGCTTTACAGCATTCATTATAAGAGAGCAGGGGTGAAAAAAGTGTGGTTTTGTCATAATAAGGTGTTGCGGCTTCGTAATGACTACCCCTGACACTGTTACCATGCAAATTAAATGGACTGACACCCCTAAACCTTTTCTTTCAAAACACGATCTCGCTATAAACAACCCTTTCTTACGATATTCTACATTAACACTTAAAAATTTAAATAATAATTAAGTCAAGTTTTTTGTGTAAACATTAAATATTAAAAAATATATGTATTATTAAAATCTCCGTGGGAAAACAGCGGTATTCACTAAAATGCATACATGATAGTGTCTATATTTCACTCTTACATGAGTAAAGGATCTGTCAAAATGAATTCCAGCTGTTACTGTTAGTTTGACAGCTGGAGTACTCTATTTCGACAGGTGTCACTATCAAATTCAATTATTCCTGCTGTCAAAATCAAGTAATCCAGCTGTCAAGTTGACAGTGACAGCTGTAATTCTCCTCTTTGACAGATCCTATACTTCAAAACTAAAAACACCATCATGTATGTATTTTGTGAATATCACTGTAAGATCATTATATTTTGGTGTATTTTTAGTGTATTAATGTGAGAGCTGCCATACAAAAGTGCAATCGTGATTCTCGCACCACTACACATGCAAACACATAGACACCGACACCTTATAACGGTCTTACTCTGCCAGATTTGAATTTTTCACTATAAAGTAATTTCATATAAATCAATTAGTCGGTCAGTTGCGGCTGAATTTAAAAATTTGTTCATTCTCGATTATTTCATATATAATAAAATATTCACACATATAATAAATTATTTTTTTTAAATTATATAATCTTTTCGTATAACGAATCCGACTTTCACGGATCTAATAAAGAAGTTTTTCTTCTTCTCGAGATTTTCAAATTGAAACTCGGACGAATTTCATACTGTTTAGATGTTCACATTACGTTATCTCCCTTCAGGGGATTGCCTTAATATACCAATTAACTTATATTGCCACCTTGCTTTTTATATACTAAATATAAATTGGAAAACGGTTAAAATCACTTAAACGAAAAAGGGGAAAATTTATCGCGCGTGCGATTTGCGACGGACTCCACGAATAGTTTAAACATATACACATTTGTTTCAATATTAAATTATTTTTAAACGTAGGTATAGAAGTCCATGGGACTTTATCAATCAAGAATAGGATCTGGACTAAGTACATAAATTTCTATTCATCAAATAACAATTTCTATGGATAAAATGATTTTTTAATATAATTTTTATACAATGAAGGTGAATTAGGTTAAATTGTCTCTTTTATTTTTTATAATAGAAGGCTCTTTTAAATAGTCCCAAAATTCACAAAAACACTTTTTTCTTTATATTGGATTTACTTAAATTATTAAAAATATCAACGGTCGTGATTTGCCACTCCTCTCTACAAATATAAAAAAGCAGAACTTGGGTTTTATAGAACAAAATAGTAATAAATTAAAGTCTCCTTCAAAATTTTACTCAGCTCCAATTAAAACCATTGGAACATGATTAATATCGTTTTCTTGATAAAAAATATATAAACATTTTTTATCGCAGTCTAAGTTACAAGAGACAAAATTACAGGATTTTAATTGTATGATAAGCTAAGAATGCCGAAAGGCCTTAGACTCATAGGACCGTAATCAATATAGGAGTGTGTTAGTGAGTCGTGTGTGTACGAATAAACTAGAGCTTAATAGTATTGATGTACACGCATACGCATCGCATGCAAACACTCTCATTACACTAATATATTGAATGCGATTCCTATACATTCATATTTTTAAATAAAACCATCGTGTTCTTGGTTCGAAGAATATTAAAAAATATATACATATAAACCTTTCTTTATCTCTTTCTTACACTCTTATATACAAGGATATTAAATATTAATTCTCTGGGGAGAAGCACAGTGGATGTTATCTGTAACCACAAACATTAACTTTCAGCTTCGACAGGATCTTTTTGAATAGTTAAACCCTCTGGTTAGGAATTATTCATCAAGTTGAAATATAATAAAATGAAAGTGTCTTGAGCAATTATCGTTATGTTGTCTGGATGGTGAAATTTATCAATTGTTGTTTGTTTGTTCCCAATTATGGCAAAATGGCTAATAAAGCGTGATTAAGCCGTGAAGAATTCCCACGGGATATGAAAAAAGGCCCGTTGCTAATTAATTAAATTGGACACTTTAATTATGGAACGTCGCTCTTCTATCTTTCCTCGAATGAAGTGAATTCATTTTTTTTTTCATCAGACTCTCTTATTTCACCGTGTGTACTTTGCTCTCACCTTTACTCGTAAAAAAATTATAAAAACGTTAATGCAGGCACTTTTAATCTCATAATAGTATAAAATAAATATGTGATAATTCTTAATTACACTGTTAAAGTAACAAGTTGTGATATGAAATATGAATAGCATTGGTGCGTATATGAATAGAGTTTGCTAATATTGATGTACACGCACACACTCTCATTAAGAAATACGGTCATTTTTTTTTAATTCAAAGATTCGAATCCATATGATTGATGATGCCTTTTGTAAAAATGTTTGTCCATTTAAAAAACTTCTCAAAATGATGATTAAATTACAGCGGTATTCACTAAAATGCATACATGATAGTGTCTATAGTTTTGAAGTAAAGGATCTGTCAAAGTGGAGAATTCCAGTTGTCACTGTCAATGTGACAGCTCAATTACTCGATTTTGACAGTAGGAATAATTCAATTTGATAGTGACAGCTGTCAAAATCAAGTAATCCAGCTGTCACACTGACAATGACAGCTGGAATTCTCCACTTCGACAGATCCTTTACTAAAGTAAAAGTGACAGAACTAAAGACACTATCATTTATGCATTTTAGTGAATACCGCTGTTAATAAGTTACTATCTGGTTAGATTATTAATATATTTTACTTAAAATCAATTAGCAATCAAATCATGGAATGATTGTTAAAAAAAGCGCGTCCACCAGTTACGAATTATGTATGTAGCAATTTTATTGTCAAATAATTTCTATTGAATAATAATATTATTATTTTGAAAAGCATTAAGTATTTTATAACTTTTCATTTTTATCTGTTTGTTTCTTCTCTTTTGTATCAATTTCGTCAAAGGAATGGAAATAAGAGGGTCTGCTTTTAAACGGAGACGTTTATTTGTATTGAGAAAATAAAATATAGCCAATTAATCATTCATAGCTTTGTAAAAAAAAATCATAAGTTTTATTTTCCGATTTCCCTTTGAAGAATTATCATGTTTAAGGGTATATTTTTGCGGTTGAAAATGTATATAGTTTTATTATACATGAAGGCTTTTTCACTTGTTGCTGTGTAAAAAGGTCTGCCCTTAATTTGGAATAGAGAAAAACAAACATAAAACATAGTCCGAAAAGGTCGTATATATATTTTTTGTAGTCTTCATTTCTTATTCACAAGAGTGGAAGTCCCAAGACAGACGAGACACACTTTTAGAATTAGATGGCTTTTACAACGTATTTCTATATTTCGTCCACTATTCCTCTCTAAATTGCACTCTGAATTGTGATTATTAAATTAAAAGTCTTCTCTTACAATGAATACAATTAGAATTCAACGACAATTATTCAAAATCTTGTATTATTTCTCATTTAAACTGTTCAAATAACTTCTTTATACTTAGAATACGATCATTCTTTGTATATTTTATTAATCAAAATAATTTGCAATAATAAACATATTATACAGGGTGCACTTGAATTAACTGAGAATATTTTAGGGGGTGGTATATATATATATATATATATATATATATATATATATATTATATTAATAGTGCTTTTGGAATCAGCTGTTTCTCTGAAGTACTAAATAGTAACTGTCATATGTGTATTGTCTGTTATACGTAATTAATATTATTAAATATCTTTAATTAATAATCGCTTATCGCTACCACCCTCTTAAATATTCTCAGTTATTTCAAGTCCATCCTGTATAATACGTTTATTATGACACTTACTCTACAAACAACATAAATTTAGTATGATTTAGTACCATTCTGCTATTATGGGCCGTATTTAATATAATAGTGTGTGCGTGCGGTGCGTATGCGTGTTCACCAATAATTCCCAATTATAGTCTATTCGTGCATACATGACTCACTAACACTCTTATTACACAATTACACTTTAAAAGCATTGACAGGGTCGGATTTAGAATAACTTTTGTATATTTAATCATAATAGTGTAAATAAATAAATACAATTGGATTTTTAATAAATGAAAAATATATGCAAATTTAAAAATAAATGCATATATTAACAAATTTCACAAGTTTCAGGTAAATTTTTAGTGGCAACCATATTTCTTTGGGCTAATAACAGAAATTCATTTTAATCTGAATTAAAAATGGTTCTAGTTTAAAGGATACTCAAACTTTGTAATTGTTTAATTATTTTTAAATGTATAAGTTAAAAAATATTAACCTACCCTTAAAATATTCTCAATTATATTATAGTCCAAATTTTTATATTTTTCACCATATTTATTAAGAACGAATTTTAAGTATAAATATATTATTTACACTCCCAATTCACCCCATTCTATAATACTTTTTTGTATATTAATATATATATATATATATATATATTAATGGATACATTGATTTTTATTACTATTTGAAAGTCGAAAATTAGGGGTAGTTTTCTTAATACTTCTAATAAAATACAATTAAATTTACATTTATAAATTATAAACATATTTCTATTATTTACTAGTGTAGTTAAAAACATTTCAATTAATAGTACGAGTTTTATCAGTACTTCCATAAAAAAAAAATTTTTTTTTGTTAAAATTATGAAAAATATAGTAGTGTGGTTTTAAAAAAGGTTGTTTGCTCATCTCGGCTAGATTTTTCAGACCTTTACACTGATCGATTGCTTTTGGGGAATTCCTATTGAAACATATTTTCACCATACAGCTGAAATTCCGGAATCACTCAACGATATTTTAATTTCAATCATACTTTGACACTTTCTGAAAAATAAATAACATCCAATATTGAAAACAGGCTTTCATGCTCGCCGCAAATAAAATATTATTCGACAAAAAAACTCACAATATTAAACCTAAAATTTGTTAAACAATTCACTCATTAAAATGAAGGTTGGTACATTTTTTTTAAAAGAAAGCTTAATCCTTTTTCGTAGAACGTCCATAATTTTTCTATTTGGTGTGCACTAATGGAAAAGCATTGTTGACTTTAGAGATTTTCAAACGGCAGGAAAGAATTTCCTTTTGTTTCCATATGTTATACAAACATTTGCTTCCTCTATAAATATTGACACCATTCAACATTTGTCTTCTACACTCGATTGTTAATATTTATACAAAATTGCATTGCAATAAAATTACATAATCATATTAAAATAAATAAAAATCAGTTTTTGTATCAATATCAAAATGAAAAGTACAATGGAACCTAGATATACGTACTTAATTCATTCTAGATTATTCAATGAAGTCCAAACGAATTTTTACATGCAATTCTACATATTTTCATGTTCCAAATACTGTAATTAAATTATATATTGAAAAGATAAATACTATTATGATAGGAAGAAAAGATCCTTTATGCGATTTTTTTATTATATATTTTATCAAATATTTAAGAAGCCTTTGATATCGTGATAAGGAAACAATTTGTTATTGACAAAGTGTCGGATTATCGAGACTTCACTTAACTCACGAGTGCTGCATTATCATCACTGCGACTTGGGATCTCCCGCAATGCTCTAGTGTAGTATTTATAAATAAATAAATAAATAAGAGTGCATCTCTTTTTTACATTGTGCAAGTCTCTTAGAATGTTTCGTTTAAACAGGACGTCTAAGATTAAGGTTCCACTTGTTATGTGTGTATATATATATATATATATATATATATATAATTACTTGATTGGTTATTACGAATAGAAGATCGGGAATAACATTAATTAAATCCCGTTCGATCGTCTTGAACCAGGTTTCTGATTTCTTGTATTGTAAGGTAAATTCTGATTATTACATTTGTTACTAGTAATTAAGACAACGAATTAAAATGTTGTTATATCAAAAAATCCTTCTTATAAAAGCCGTTCGGGCGTGTCTAAATAAATAATATTAATATTTCTTTATTTCAGCTGAATCAAACCGAGGTTCTCGTTGCGAATTGGTAATATCCGGAGAAAGAGGTTCTCGTTCAGGACATTTTGATACAAGAACATTGAACTATTATCCCGAATGCAAGGTGATATTCAGAGGGAAGAGTACTGACGTAGTCCATATATCAGTCTTTAACTATAAACTGAGGTAAGTTGATTGAATATTAATAAATGAAATCATATTAATCTGTGTGTGGTAATAGGGCTCCTTCGTGCCGGTCGGTGATTGAAATAGTGGACGGTGAGTGGACTCCGCCATACCAGGTGCAGGTCCAGGGCGAGAAGCCATTACTGAAGGTTTGCAGCCCTGCAGCCAGACTGGCGAGGGATGAGGGTGGCAGGTTTGTGGGCCACAGGAGTCTAGTGTCCCTTGGGCCTGTACTTACTATAGTGCTTAGGAGATCTGGTCAGCCGCATTCTCCCTCCGATACGGAATTCCTCGACGGAGCTTACATGTTCCATGATGGTATTGAATTTTCTTTTATAAAATCTATTTTTAATATACTGCACAACAGGGGATCAAGGTGCGCTTCATAAGCTATGAACAATATATCGACGGTATACTAATGGCGAATGAATGTTATACTAATGGAAATAATGGCGAATTACTGAAAAAAAGTCACAGTCTTAACGGAACTATAAATTTATGGCATATATTTGAATAATTTATAATGTGGTATATCAATTACTTGTTTTATCTTTCCAAATATAAAACAATTATAAAAAATAGCTCTATTTCAACTACCAGAACTAACTAACCAAAAATGTAAATTTGATTTAGTTAATTTTTTTCTCCCGAAATATTGATGATACGACTAAGTGCGTTTTGGCAGTAGATAAAGTAATAAAAAACATATACAAATGCATACCTAACTCTAAATCGTCAAAATATGACTTAGTGCATTTTAGCAGTGTACCCTCGATATACAGTTTGAATATCATTGGTTATTTTATGAAATGAATTTTCATCAACAGAATTTCCCGCCGAAATGTTAAAACAGTTATAGCTTACTATTGACTAAGCAAGTCGGCTTCACAATGAGAATAATCAAACAATGCAAAAACAGATTATTTACAATTTAAATTTTTAGAGGGTAAATGTGCCAGTATCCGGCCACTTAAACCGTTACCACTGATATTAGAAGGCCCGACAAGTGATCGGGACGGAAATGGCACAAATGAGTTTGACAGAAGCTACACCAATCAGACGCGGTTGGTTTCCCTTCTGGACCAATCATCTCACTTCGCCGAAATGTCCGCCATCTTGATATAATATTTATACATCCAGTTGTGAGGCATTCATATCGGTGGCGGTGCTTAAGCAAATTTTCAGCAATTATAAAACCATAAATTGGTTTAATTCCAAAATCATTTATGAGCCTTATATGTCATATTTTTATTGTAAATAAATTGTCAACAATTAATAATAAACCCATAACATTGAGTACCATAATAATAAAAAGGTATTTTATTAATTATTCCCCGAAGTGGCTACTTATCTACAAAATATTAAAGATGGCGATACAATTATACGCGGCAAATATTTAGTTTTTTTTATTTTATTATTATTTTTTTTTTATTTTTATTATTAATTAATTTATTCCCAGAGTCTTATATTCCCAGAGTCTTAAATTTGAAATGGCCGACTACTGGTGCATTTATTCAAGTATAAAAATACATTATTACAGTCCCTCCGTACAGCCCTTTTATTTTAATTTACATTATGCAGAACTCCTCTACAAGTTTTTGCAAATATATGCCATAATCTTTCAAATCAAATATTATTATTCTCCTTTAAATAGACTTGGCAACGAATTTGCGCACATGGGTGAACTCTGTTCCCCCAATTCTGCCACCCACTTGAGCGAGCCGACATTTTTGTTACTTTTATTATTGTCTTGTCTGTAAGAAAAGCTCTTATGAGCGTTATATAGGGAGCGTTGTATTATGAGCGAGCTAATAAATAAAATAAAAATTAATGACCTGATTTAAGATAACTTATTCAGCTTGTACTTTCCTAATTACACTAATTTATATATTATTATTATATCGTGACGCCTTCCCTATTGACGGGAGTCCCTTTTTAAGGGGTTGGCCAGGCCACCTTGGCCTTTACGGGAGAATATAGTAGAGATGGTTTCCCAGGCCACCACACAGCAATGAGTACTTAAGATCTAGTTTGCTAAGCTAGATCTACCAAGTGAATCGAACCCGGGAGTCTTCACTCACGAATCCGTTACACTAACCACTGGGCCACAAGGCGGCTCCATTATATATGTGAACGAATATAAACTGTAATAATAAGGTTGGACGTGTTTGTTATGGAGCAGAGGCTGTGGCTGGCACAGTACACCCTGGTGGATTATGTGAAGCTCAATATTATGGACTAAGCAGTGCTCCTCATGGTAAGCTTCAGAGTCCTGCAGGAGCTCATCTCTTCTGGAATGTTGAAGGTCCTCTTCGGTGCAGGCATCAGTTCATACCAGCAGCCAACCAGAGTATCACCATCACTGTGAGTTATATTACATTTTAACTGTCCATAAAAAATAGTGCATTGTTTTTCATGCAAAAACTTCCCAACACTCTTGTAAAACATAAAATATCAACTGAAAAACCACACATTTGTAATATTAGGCTTATAAGTAGTAGTAGTCAGCGAATAAATACATATATTGTGGTCGTGGGTTAAAATCCTGCTAAAGTAAAAAAATGATTCAATCGATTATTACGACTAGAGATCGGGAATAGTACTAATAAAATCCAGATCAATCACCTTGATCCAGGTTTACTCTGATTTCCTGTATTGTAAGGTAAATACTGATTATTAAGTTGAGTAACTAGTAATAGTTAATATTAACGACAGACAATTACTATTACCAATTGTTGATATTATTGACTTTTTGGTGGAATTCCATAAATTAAAGAATAATATTATTTGTAAATTCCACAGCAATTTTGGAAATTACAAATAACATTATTCTTTAGAGTACTACCGAATTTTAAAAAGGTTCTAGAGGTATATGTATACAATAAAAAAACAATGTATTAGAATGTCTGCTTTTAAGCGTTTCAATTGATATTCATTCTAATAATTAGTGACCCGGACGTAATAATAAAGGCTAAACTAGTTTAAATTACCTATAGCTTTCGAATCAGTATAACTATTATGTAATGTTTAACATGTTATATAATTGGCTTGATGAACACTTGTAATATGTCCATGTTAATAAGTTTAAAGAAAAAAAATACAAAATTAAAATGGCAATATCAAAATATTTAATTTTGTGTTGGTATTTTTTTTGTGGTGTATTGAGGTATAATATTTTTATAGGACATTGGTAAATCCTTATATATAAACATTAGATATCGTATTGCATATAAATAATTCGTGCAATTTCGTGTAAGCCCGTATTTTTGCACTCTTCCCTCCTATTCGATAAAAGGCATAAGTGTGTCTCCCTCACTCAACACATTTCTAGTGACCACTGACAGTGGTTGTGACAATACTTTGGCGATTAAAACGCAATAATATTTGAAACATGTTAAAGAAGTAGTGTTTGGTAAAAAGTGAGCCTAGATGTATTTGAGTGTATGTTTGAGTCCATATGACATGTAGTAACAATGCATTTACCAATTTTACTGTGAAATATAACTGAAGATATGAAGAGAGATGTTTACAGTATAATGTTTGCCAGGTAACTCATGTTTTTGGCCACTTGAACTAACCACGCATTTAGCCACTCATGCGATATATTATGTTTATGCCAATGGTTTTTCACTAACTGTGATATACAACAAGTGTCCACCAACCCATTGTTACTTTACTTTAAAGGTGTTCTATAGAGCGATATTTTTATATAAAACCCCATGTATATAAATTATGCATATTGATTGACACAATTGACTGATTGATTGTATTATTTCCAGATCCAGTCCTTAGGGAAGGTGGCTAATGATCGTCATTGTGAGACAGTTTGTGGTGACAGCGGATGCCAATGTCGTACAAGTCTAGTCCCACTGGACCAACTCGATCATCTACTATTATTATACGAAGGGGAACATGTAGCTGCATGTCTGTGTGGCAATTTTATGGTCAGTATGCCAAAAATAAAAACTTTGATTGATAATTTGTGTCATGCATATATTAGTTGGAAGGTGTCGACTGGAAATATTGTATGTATGTTGTTGTAAACGAGGTGGCAGCATGACAAATCTTTATTAGCCAACTTTACTCAACACGATTAACCCTTCTCTCCCCTTTTACTAAGTGTATCACTTGTTACAACCCACCGAAACGCTTATAACATATATTATATAAATTATAGAGAAGGTTCTGGTACTAGATTCATAGCTTGTCGTAAACCCTCCGATCAATTAAAACTCGCAGCCCCACTTTCACTCTTATCTCATACACGTGGAACATATTACGTGTACTGGCACATTTTAAATAATCCTTAAATGTCTATATTTACTAATTATGAGGCTTCAGAAATCAGAGGCAATATTATTATTATTTAACAATATAAACACCTATTTTAATTCGCCCCTTTGGCTCATGACGCTCAATATTACAAAAAAAAATTATAGTATGTATTTTAAAATAATATTGGCTTAATAAGATCAACAACACACCCTTTTATTTTTATATGCACTTAAAAGAAAGATTAATATTTTTTCATAAATTTTTATTGTAATCTTTGGGAAACTTTTAATCAATTTTTATTTAACAATCAAATAAATTCAATTTACCATTCTAGAATTTTCATTAAAAAATATATTTATATATATTATTTTATACTCCAAAGTAATAAAACAATTTGAATTGAAACTTGATATTATGATGCTCTAAATTTTAAAAAAGATTACAATATAAGGTTAGGTTATAGGAATAAATGTGCCTCTATCTAATTTATTTGAATTTTATGATTTATTTAATTGAAAGACAAGATCACGAGAATTATTCATTTTTTTTATCGCTTACTCTAATTTTCTGCATTGAAACGAAAATATTGAGGTGACTTGTGTAACTGAGAGAGTTAAGATAACCGACAGTTAAAATTTGAAAAATAATTTAACACGTTGCTGTGTATACTAAAAATAAAATTAGAAGAAAAACACTTAGAGGAGGAAATCGACGGCTATATTTATGAAATTTACCACAACAATGGAGGGAGCATTTACCCCTATTTGCTATTGAATACCCAACCATATACACATTCATGAATCAATCCATAAATTCATACATTTTAATAAAAACTTGCATGACATATTTTACACGAGAATGTATGCATACGCTTGTACAATCTATCTTTTTTTAAATAGCTATCAATTAATTCTTATAATGAATGTATAAATAACATCGGTGTTAAATTTCCGACCCCAATTTCAGAATGTTTTTATAATGAATTGCAAATGACGGAGTATCTGATCGATTGTACAAACAACAAAATGATGAAGAGCATCGAACCGAATATCGTAATGTGTAACACATTTCAATCAAATGGGTAATATTTATTTAACAAATGGAAAACGCAAACAAACCCGTTACGTAAGCAATTCCCTTTCATCCCGAATGCTAATTTTAATTTAATCCTAATTAAATCGGCGCAACAAAATTTCCCAACAAATCAAATCATCGCACTATCCAATACGATATTCATTTGGTTAAGTGCTCGATTTAAAATATTGTGACCATTCTCTTAAGCAGTTTGCATTTTTTTATTTGATTATACGTAACACTGTCCAATAAATAACCAAATAAATTGAGAATACTTCAGTTGACTGAGAATTATTTTTATGTAATAATTGAATTGCTGAGTGGAATAAAGAAGTATAACGTCCTTTTTCCGTAAAATTACATCTCACTATTATCTATTGATTGAAAGGGGGATCGCAAAAATAATATAAAATTGTTATCATATTTTAATAATATTTTTTTCCCTATTTAAAAATACAAAAATAATTGAACACTTTCAGTATCGACAATGCTACAATAATTTTTATTTTGAATTAATATCGAATTACAGTGGTTTATTATTATTAGCCGAAAGAAATATGAATGAATTTAAAAGTTGAGGCAAACTGTATTAATAATTGTTGAAAATAAATAAAAATATATCTTTAAAGTCTATTTACTACAATAAGAAGTCTTCTCCCAATAAAATCACACAATTCATTTTAAAATATGGAGGGTCGTTGTTTGTTAGGAAGTAAACTACCGCAAACGGCTGTCATTGGTTCTGTGGTGTAATCGATCACGTATTTATCTATCTAACCTCTGAACATGTTCAAAGTTTGAAATTTCACTTCAAAGATAAGAAACAAAGACATCTTCTGAGGTAAATTCTAAGAGAGAATAGCTTATGGAGTTTTCGCTCATTTTAGTTTATAAATTTAATTAATTGGTAATTTGATTATTCAAATTCTTATTATGACAAGATGAAAAGTATAATTGTCAGCAAAATCAAATAGGGTTTTTAGTATTTATAAAAAAAAAGGGTTGAGTTCCCATATGTCGGCAGATACTGAAAGGGCAATCCGAGACCTGAATACTTATTTTATCTTTACGAAATAAACTTTACTTAGATCCCACACGCAGTTACAACTATGTGAAATCTATAAATAATTCAAATATTATATTATCGGTGAGTTAAATATTCATCATGATTCATCGTTTATTATATATGTTATTGGGGAGCCAGAATTGTGAAAACATAATTTGAATGTTTCAATATTGAACCGATCGATTGCCCACTAAGCAAAGCTTTCAAAGATATTAGTGATAAAGCCGTATTAAAAGTTATTACTAACTAAAAAGATTTAACGACTTCCTTTAAATTCGGTTAAGCGATCCAATGTAATAAAAAGGCTCTTCGTCGCCTTTTCCGTTGGATTTCCGGTAATGCTTTTCACGAATGGTCTTTGTCTTAATTTAACAAAGACCAGGACCTAATATATCTTATTCGGAAATATTATAAATCTTTGAATACAAATGGGAAAATAAATTCAAAAGCCGACTCATTCTATAAATAGCTTCACGCACATTCATTTTCATATATTATATTTTGTTCTCTTCAAACATACATATTTCGTAGATGTGATCGAAATTCGCCAATTTCACGCGTAAATAATTTCTATTTTTAACCATCGTCTATATGATTTTGTACCTTATAATATAATAATTATAATAATGTTATAGTCTTATTCTAATAAAACCTAATATAGCTTATCAATAATGAATGTATACATTAAATGAAAGCCAAACCTATATGTTTGCACCAAAATAGTCAGTTATTTAATATTATACAGTAGAACCCCTCATAACGAGCATAATTCGTTCCAGAATCTTCCTTTTTGTGGGAAACAACTATTTAACCCCTTCCTGTTTTAAGTATAATATTTATTATTAAAAAAAAACAATTATCACTTGAAAACTGTTGATGTTCTTCTCTTCTTCTGAGCTGATAAATTTATGTGTCAATTACCCATCGAAAATAAGGCTACAAATTAATAATATAAAATCATCATATTAAATAATATTATTTCAAAATAGTTTTGTTAATTATAAAACTTCATCAAAATCAATTTATTTATTAAAATTTTAAATATTTATATCATATAAAACACGAAGAAAGTTCTCCTAAATCGGTCGTAAAGCTTTTTCACATGAAGAAAACACTTGAGTAATTTATAATCAAACCTCGGCTAAGAAGGTGAAAAAATAGGTTTTCAATTGATGACAATTGTGCAGCACTGCGCGGCTTACAATTTTTTATTATATGGTAAAATGTATTATATTATTTGAATTTTCGGATATTAACAGAATAATGTTAAAATATAATAAAATTACAATTTTTAACTTTGCATTCAACTTTATAGTTTATCCCATGAATATAATAATTGATGTATGATAAATGTATATGTATATCATATTTTTTTGTGTAAATATCAGACAGTTGAAATAAAATATTAAAGCAATATTATAAAGGAAATCTTTGCAGAGCTCGAATACGTAAAAGTACTTCATTACACCCACCTAGACTAATTAATATTTATATAAATGTGAGGTTGTTACATAGATTCCTAGTGGATGTAGCAAACACAAAGTACTTCATCATAAATAACGGAAACATTTAGTATTGAATTATTTTTATTAAAATCACCAATTGATTAGATTTTATTAGTAGGAAGGCATAGTAGGTATCATAAAGTTTGGAAACCAGTACTTAATACTCAATAGATTGTTCAATCTGCTCGGGTTCTTTGTATTTGCCCTAGAAAGTAGTAGTAATGTTAAATAACCCACTAATCCACCGAGCCCCTATCATCATAATCGACACCAACCATTCTGAATACATATTGATCTTGAATAAAAATTCCACCAGGAACAATTCAACTCGAAGTCAGTCACGTTCGGGATCAAATTAGCTGTAGGATCGTGTTCGGGGTCCGATTGTAATAACACTTTTGTAAAAAAATAGAGTGAAACTACGAGGATTGATTCCTGGTTGAGAGTTTCACCGACAAACTTGATTATTTGATACGGTTTGTTTGTTTAGGAATGTGTCGTGGCATCCAAGAGTCTTTACCTGAAATACACAACAACAGACCTTCAGCATATTTGTCATTCTGAACAAGTTACCGCCGCAGTTAATGTGACAGCCTCCGGGGATTTGCAGGGAGGTGGCTTTTAAAAAAAGGGGAGGGCTTGCCCGAGGAATAATTTAGTTCTCAAGACAACCCTTAGCAGAGGGTGCAAACACTCGAGTAGGGTGGAAAAGCATACCATCAGCATCATCGATTTTCTATCGCCTCACTCGCCTCTTATCTGTTGATTAGATATTTCAAACTACCCAGAATAACACTCTGAACTATGAATTATATTGTTTTATTGCCTACCCTTATTTTAGACTCTCTCCCATGACTTGTTTGTTCACGTATATTTACAACATGTTTTTAATTGAACTTCAAATATATCAAACGAAGTATTAGCATATAGTACATATTCTATTAAGACCTCAATTAATGGGTCTTATATATTTTTTATACATACAAATATCTTTAGTTTGAGGAAAATCGAACGCCGAAACTTGTGCAATAAAACAAAAAAAACACTTGGCCAAGTTTGATTAAAAATATTGTAATTATTTGCTTAAATATGGCTTCTTTTGTTTTTACTCATTTGTTATTTTTTATTATTTATAACCAAAATAATACTATTTATTGAAAGGCTGAATGGAATAAGAACGGATAAAGAGATACGCCCGTTTTCCGTAAAATAACTTTTGTAAATACACTCACAATTTTCAATGGATCTGTGTCAATCTTTTGGATATCATCGTTAAATATCTTGTTATAGAAATTTACCTATTTTAAAAAAATATTCTACTATATTATCACAAAACTGACAATTCCAGTATACGCCCTTATTCCGTCCAGCTCCTCAATTATTATAATCAAGTTAATATTAAAAAATATATTAACCTTTTAATATATTAATTTTATTTCTAATGATGACGAATGTTGTTTCTTAAAATCTGTGTAAGCTTAAATTAATTGAGAATATATTAAATATAGTGTCCTTTAGCTAAATTATTTTTTATTTTGATTTATATGGAATGACATCGTCGTATTATTATTAGCGGAAATAAACTTGGTAAAAACTAATAGGTAACTCAAACTGTGAAATCAGTGGGGATAAAAAATATTTTTAACGAAGATTTTTAGCCTTTTTTTCTTATTAATATGATTTTATTCCAACTGGATCACATACCCTAGTGTAAACACGATTTAAATGTTCACAGTGAAATTTCTCGTAAGCTATGTTAGTTGAATGGGATTCCACGAAAGAACTTGCATGAACACATTAATGGTGGAATTGCCACAAAGGAGCGATTCACGGATCAGGCTTTTGTTCACCATAAATGGGCTGCGAAGTCTGAAATAACAAAAAACAGCACAGTCATCGCCATTTTCCGATTGTGGCATTGCAGTTGTGTAAAAGTTTCAGTCGGCGGAAGTGTGAGACAAATGAACGCGTCGTGTTGTTTCTGAAATTTCAGCTGCACTCCAAGTTTTCAGCTGAAAACTGTTTGTGTGTGTGTGTGTGTGTGTCTCATCTCGTTGTTTCGTCTATTGTTTTTAGTAGTGAAGACTCCCAAGTCCTCGGGACTTTGCCTTGTTCTGGACCGATATGCACGATTTATACTCGCGGGAGAAATATCTCACAACTTATCTACGACCCAACTTTCAAAAGATGGTTTTAAAATCTGCTATAAAAATGACGGTTCTCTAATAATATCATTTTATTTAAGATTATTTCTACTTTCATATCAACTGTCGGTATAAATGCTTGTTTAACGTTAAAATAATATATTTATTATTAAGGTGACCAACCATCTTCCTTTTGTAGCGACAGTCCTCTTTTTTCTTAGAACGGGGCTTAGTTTTCCATTGAAAAGTGTCTTCTTTTTTATCGTGCAAATCAGTCTTATAATAAAATAAATTCGGTTTAATTTGTCATCATTTTTTTTATTCCATTGGAAATTTATCTCGCGTAAAGCAATATAATAATTGGCCTCCTTCAAAAAACATAAATTCTGTTTAAATATGTTGTCCTCACTTACGTTTATCACGTTTATGATGCCTTGGAATAATAACTTATATTTTGTCACAATGCTAGAATACACTTCAATTATATTTCAAAAGAGCTGCATGTGTTAGGATAATAACCAAAATTACTTTATTGTAAGAATATATCTACTAATATTTGGAAACGTTCAATCAATCATCGGTAGATTTTCTTATGGCATGGGGTTTTCTAGTAGATATTTATTTTAATTTTGTCTACTGATGTTCTATTTCTATTTAACTACATATTGCAGTTACACAAATCACCTCAGTTCTCATCTCACAATCGAGGAAATCAGTGTGAACCTCGGTCGAAACGTCTGAATTAAACGTCCTGATCCCATAAACCCATCACCACAGTATTTCTAGCCTTTCGTTTAATGGAGTGGTCTCGTACCGGCCACGTACCGTCACTCACGCCACGTACTCAATAGTCACGGCTCTATCAATATAAAGGACTCGTAGTCTTATAACTATTTTTGAACCCCCATATCTTCCTCCCCCCTCCATCCTCACAGCTGCCTTGTATGACTCTGATTGGCGCTCGTGGTTGGTTCCATTCTCTCATTGGAGGGAATACAAGAAGCATCTCTACGGCACCGCTCATTCAATTACTTTTAATAGAATCAATATATAATAATTGTTCCAGGCTGAATGGCTTCCTGTAGCACTTCGCAGCTGGAGCACTGTGCACCTCGTATACTCTGTGGGACACTACACGTGGACTTCTAAAGGATTTTCCTTTGGAGCTTCCTATCGATTCAACGACGATGCTATTTGTGGCCATCACACTGTTACAACACACTCCGGTAATTATATTCTCGATATATACACTAATATATAGAAATATACATGAAATATGTCTTTACAGGAGAAATATATTCGAGGAACATCTCATCATCGGGAAGCATCAACAACTTCTACCATCAATACTGCACTTGGATACTCGACTCTAATGTTGAAAGACAGCTGACAATTGAAATATCAACAAATCAGGTAATTAATATACTTAATAATAAAAAAAACAATTCGAGTCGGGATTATATATATAATATTTTGTACAGATATTATTTCAAATTTAAAAAATGTGATAATTAATTGGTATACTCATAAAACAATCACTAATTACCGATCGTGACCACGTAGAAAATATTGGTCTAAAAGCCTTCAGAGGGGTCAGGAGATTATTATCAATCATTCATGCAGGATAAGGCGCGGCACAGATATCCTTGATGCTTCTGATATTTCAGCCAATGAAAGAAATGTAAACAAACATAAGCACCAATCAGTGTCAAGCGGTCGTTCTCTCATTGGCGGAGATACATGAACGAAAATCAAAGAGCACCAACGAGCATTGCAATATTATTTGAACACTACAACAATTTCCTCTATAATATATAATTTTAGTATTAAATTTAGATGATATCATAAATAAAAATATTATATTCATGGGAGTAATTAGAAAGTTCCTGGAAATATGGGCAAGTTTCAATTACATTTTATTAATATCTTAAGTTTTTTTGATAATATATTAAAAATATAAGTCGCGCAGTGTCCAATACTCCAATATATTTCTACAAAACTCACTTAGCCTAGCTCTGATCGTAAATTATATTATAAAAGTGTATATATCTAGAATGTTATGTATGAGGTTTAACATTTAAATAATATTACATTTAAATCACATATTAATTATTATTATTATTTATTTTGCTTTGATATTTGTTTTTTTTATTGATTTGACTTTTTTTATATTATTATGTTGTAAAATTCTTTTTTATATTTTGTAAACCATCGTAACGCATTGGATTATCTGTAAGATTACGGTGATTGTAGTTTATGTAAATAAATAAAAATTGCTCAATTACGATGAAAATTAGCCAATCAAAGTGTATTTGATTTTTTTCCATTAAAAACACTATGACAAAGTTTATTTAAATATTTTTTAATATATTTTAATGTAGTAGTGGTAGGTAATGTAATGTGAGGCACCTGTTTTAGTCTTGGCCGTTCAATATCAGAGACTCCCTACAAATTCCACCGTCAAACAATTCAGAATATTAATTATCACCGGAATCACAGAAATACCTGGACCAAACCAATAGTCACCGTCGCAGTCTCGTTTCCTTGTGAACACAATACATACAAATATATTTAAAACGAGTTCTTTAGTAAAAAATAAGGCATTTTAGAGGCGATTACTAAGTGAAACGATGGATGAAGGAAAATGGAGAAAGGGGGAAAAAAACAATATTTGGCCGCATTCCAAACGGAGAATGGATATATATTTTTTCATTCCCGACTCAAAACTCTCATTTTCTCATTGCGTCGTTTCATCTGAAATTCTAAAAGTCTGATCCGAAATGAAATATTCCACTTTTTATACACACCAGTGACTAACGGATACTATTAGCTAACGACAAACACACGACATTTTATATTCCAAAATACACTCTTTCAATTCAAACTCGAAAATAAAAATGCAGGGCAAAATATTCTACAAAAGACTCTTTTTTTAAAATTGATTTGATCGGTTATTACGACTGGGAGATCGGGAATAATATTAATAAAATCCCGATTAATCGTCTTGATTCAGATTGAAAATCATCTCGACGTGTTTATAAATTAATAAATATAAATTGTTCAAAGTTTCTCAAACTAATTGATTCGAAATGTATTGGTTTACTTTTAAGCAATCAATTGGTTTATACTAAAGTCATTGCATAAATATACAGCATTTTCTGAGATTTAACTCTTGAGTTAGGTAACTTGCCTTTTATTGATACAAACCTCATCAATCATGAAAATTTAACAAAACATTTTAATATGGGTATTATTATAATAAGTTTCATTATTAATAGAATTTATATCCTTGAATTACAAAATACCTTCAATCCAATTAAATAAAATTAAAAGATTGGGTGGAAAAACGGCAAATAACTGGATACGCCCTTTTTCCGTTAAATAATTTTTGTAAATAAAATCAAAATTCTCTGTTACCATAGACAAGATTTTTTTGAACTGACAATTTCCGTATACGCCCTTATTCCATCCAGCCTCTCAATTGCACTTTTCCACAACCTACTATTTTATTTCAATTAAAAATATATCTATAGCAAAAAAGTGTTCCTTCTTCTCAGTATCATCAATTATTTATGTAATTGAACAAGATAAAATGTATGCATCATTTCTTGTAAATTAAGTTGGTATAAAAATAATTTCAGGTTTTTGGCTTCAAATATCAATAAACATATTTTGGGAAACCATGTTCTATTTAATCATAATCATAAATTTTTACTCTTAACTGCTAGTTTCAAAGTAATTGTAACATAGGGTAGAATTGTTGATTGCTGAATGTACTGGTTTAATCAATAGTGCCTTGTCCCAAAACCGTATCCTGAATTTCAAATTCAACCACCGAAATCCACAGTAAATCTTGTAAATTTTCAAACATAGACAAACCCTGTCGTTAGATTTATTCTCAAATATTAAATATTGTATGATATATGAGGTTATCATGTCACCCTCTTCCACATTTCTTAAGAAGACTTGTACTTGACCTCCTTCTGAAGCACTTTTACTCTCGCAAGAACACCAGAGACTGACAAATCAAATAAAATTTATGAATCAACATATATTTTAAGATTATTCATATTATTCCAAGTACTGCATGACTTACAAAAATTAATATTACAAATAATTTATATGACAACAATTATTAGTTCCATTTAGTGACATGCGAACAATGCACAATTGTTATATTTATATTTTACTAAAATACTAGATAATAATATTTAAAAAATTCTCCCTGCTACGTGACTTTTAATATTTATAAAAAGCCTTTGATTGAGTTTATTATAAAAAAAATATTCACATTCAACTGAACAATTTGACAAGGGATAGCTATTACTATGAATAAATATTATTATTTATTAAAATGTCTAAAAATGTTATTGATTTATAAATTGTACAATTAAATGTATAAAATAGAAATGTGTGGGTAATTGGATCTCATTTCATTTTTTATCGTTTTTAAACTTAACCTTTACTTTACTTAAACCTTTGATAGCTATATCTATGAAATTTAGCCATATATTTGTGCCTATGAAATGTGGGGCCATTTACCCCCATTTGCTATTTCATACATAGCTTTGCACTGCATAATTTATAAATCAATCAGAATACCATCGACCAGTGATTTGCCAAATAATTTTAAACAGTCATTAAATTTTCTTATCAGAAGAGCGACTTTACTCTACTACTCTACTTTATTTATAACTACATATTATTATTATTACTATATCGTACTGCAGCACCACTAGAGCATTACGGGGGATCCCAAGTCACAGTGGTGATAATACAGCACTCGTCAGTTAATACTTTAATACTTACTTTACTTTTTTATCGTGTCTTAAAGGCTTTTGACGAATGGCAAGGTCGTCTGTTATTTTGAAATTCCTAAAACCTGCTAAAAATCCCCTATTTACAATTATTGTTTGTCAATAGAGGAATTATTTTCACAACACCTATCAGATTTGATAAAATAATAAATTGTAATAATTTATATAATATATCATAGAATAAGGCCCGACACAGACAGGGGTACTCTTTGATGCTCATAAATGTATCTCCACCAATGAGAGATCGAGCGCTAAACGCTGATTGGCTCTTATGTTTGTGTACATCTCTCCCATTGGCGGAGATACGAGAAGCACCAACGAGCACGCACGTGTGTGGCGGCACTTACCACAAAATGCTTAAATTTTATACATATTTTTGCAGTCCCGTCCCTGTGGTGCTTGGAATGTCTCAATCCACGAATACTCTCCATCGGCTGAAGAAGATCACCATGTAGGGGCACTTCTCCATACATTCTGTCCCAGAGATACTAAAAAGCAGATCAACCTCCCCTGGAGATTAAACACAGTCGTTGTCAAGTAAATAATTACACAATTTTAATATTAATAAAATAGATTATTAATAGCGTGGTTATATCCAGGGTTCTGGCGATGACAAGGACAGCTCCCGCTTACCATATAAGATGGAGATCCAGAGCAGCAGTAGGAGGACCTGCTCCAGCTGCTGCAGCCGATGGAATTTCAGGATCAGCATCAGCAATATCTTCAGGATCCTTGTTCAGCTGTTTACTAATAGCCGGCTTCATAGCACTGCACACTTCATAGTCACCACAAAACAGACAAATCAACAATATTTCCCGGCTTTAAAACGTCACAAATGCAGCGAACTACTACTCGTTTAGATTACTGTAAATAATTAATCGATAGCCAATGTTCAATTCACTTTTGTACACAAAAACACTCGACTAGGTTACGATTAGATTACGAAAGGACATAGGTGCAATTCTCTGATTATATTAATATTATTATATTAAACGACGTGTTCAAAACACGCATTGTTATGTTTGTGGTAAAAGAATGAACGGTGAAGTATTGTAATTAATATTGTAAGTAGACACTATTCTAAAATGAAGATCCTTTGTAATGGTTTTTCGATTTGTTTCAAAATAAACAAAGTTCTCACAAAATATACATTTTTTTGATTCAATGAAGATAAAGTAGTATAAAAATATATTAGAATGACGACTACACAAATCGTTATGTATAGACTATAGAGTAAATTCTAAATGCAGATATTCCCCAAATAATTGTGATTGGTTACACTCATTCTCATTATCGTCCGCCCTACTTTAGCATAAATACATAAAAGCCACTTTTAATAATGTAATATTTGAAGATAAGATAAAAGAAAAATAATTGATCATTACTTAATAAAAATATTCAACCCTAATAATAGTAAAAAGCAGATTAAATTAATTGATTAATTTGAAATCCAAATAAACTTTTCATGAGCTTTCAGTGAGCTTGAAATAATTATTATTAATTTAATATTAATTTTCCGCCATCTTCGAATCAGCTGTTTCTGTGAAGTACTCAGTAGTGGCTGTTAAATGCTTTAGCAACCAAGCAAGTTGTTTTTTAATAATAATTTAAAATAGTATTTATTAATTACAGTATAGTCTCCGTATAATAAATAGACCTTGTAGAATTGGATTTTTTAATAAAGTTTATTAATTTACTAAGAGTCGTATTCAGTAGCATGCATACATGATATCTGTCACTTTTATTCAAGTAAATGATCTGTCAAAATGGATAATTTCACGTGTCACTGTCAACATGACAGCTGGATTATTTGATTTTGACAGCTGTCACTATCAAATTCAATTTTACCAGCTGTCAAAATCGAGTAATCCAGCTGTTACGTTGACAGTGACAGGTGAAATCAACCTTTTTGACTGATCATTTACTCAAGTAAGAGTGACAACTATCATGTATGAATGTTACTGAATACGACTGCTAATTTTCTACAATGTTGTAAAGGCTTCATTTAAATTGAAGTGTGCTTTTGAAATGGATTTTCCGCAATTTGTAAGCGTTCTTGGAACGTGAACTTTTCTTTAATAACCTAAAGCTTATTAAATATATAACTATTAAAGTGTATGGTGTTGCTGCTTTTGAAAAAACACGCCATTGGGCAATATTTGTATTTTATTTTAAGTGTATATTGTTGGGTAATGATTTTGAAGAAAATAATAATAGAAAGCGACACGAAGCATAGCGTTACACCCTTTTTGCTGGCAGTTAATGGAAAATGCAGTCTGCTTTCTGCAACGGGGGCACAATTTCTGTAACCGGACCTCTTATCTGTAACATACTCGTGTTTTTATTTGCACGCCATATATTTTAGACTTTAATTAAAAGAGGCTTTTGCCAAAGGTGGATTGTGGCGAGGCTTTATTGAAAAAAAAATAAACAACACGGCCAGTCTGAAACACGCTACAGAATATTAAAATTCTGCACAATCGGCCGAAAAGTATTCCACGAAATCAAATTCCTTTCTTTGTAATATTATACAGTGGCTCGATTCTCTGCACAAGAAAATGATTGATTAAATTCACACCAATACTCGATGCTTGCTACAAAATAGTATTAATTATTTCTCACTAGGCTAAGTATTTTTTTACTAATCGAAGAAGTATTCATAATCGGTGATAATCAATCACAATTTTATTAATTTTATTTTCTAGATTTCCTATTTATTTTAATTTGAACAGTATTCTAACCCATAATTAAATTATATAATAAATTGTTTTTGGACATTTCGTATACGGGGAATTTGTTTGTTTTTAATTGACTTTATTTATATTAAAAAAAAACCAGAAAGGTGAAATTAAAAAAAATCTATACTTATTTTATTATATTTACTTACGAAAGGTCACATTTATAAAAATTTCGCACACACTTAAGCCATTAATGTTATTTGATTTTAATTTATTAAATACACGTATCTATAAAATCAGTAGGTATAATATTAATAATTCCCTCAATGTTTTAACAACTTAAAATAGCGATAATCTCTGATAATCTGAGCAATATAAATTATTTAAAATTAGACTAATATACATACCGTGTAGTCTCCATAATCCAACACGGTTTTTTTCTTCGATATCAAGGGCAGAGAAAATATTTTACAATATTTATAATGTAAAATTACATACTGAAATGAAATATTTTTTCATCGTTTCACCATTTGAAACTTATAAATTCGGCAATCCGTACATTTTCACTAATCCAACAGTTTTATTACACTTTAATATATAATATTATTGTCTAAAGTGTGTCTATGTTATATGAATGTATAGATCTTTCAACTAATCTTAGTATTACCAATCTCAAGGTTGAGTATGAATTATTTAATAATAATTAATACATATCTAAAATCTCAAAACGAGTATTTAAATGATAATAATATTAAATTAATTTCAAAATATGACAATTCTGAAAAAAAAAACAGTATATATTGGGTGACTCGCTTTTTAAATATTGTGAAGAGTGTTGTCATCTTATGTAAAAACCGTATTAAATTAAAAATTTAAACTTCTTCTAATTGAAAAGATAAACAACTCTTAAACAAATATGAAAATATTAAATCCGTCCTATTAAAAAACCAAGCAGAACATAAAAAAACATTAACAAATTGAAAATATTAAATAAAATTACCCTAGTGTATCATGAAAAGCTTAGCGTGCTTGTGGATTTTTAACATGGGAAAATAATTACGAAAGAAGAACAAATTTAAAATTTGACAGCACAAAGGGCCTATTTTCAGTATTCCATTTTATTATTATATCATACTGCAGTACCACTAGAGCATTACGGGGGATCCCAAGTCGCAGTGATGATGATAATGCAGCACTCGTCAGTTGGAACAGTATGTATGTATATCATTTAAATCAATATACTATGTAAAAATGTAATATAACTCATTATTATGTGGTCACACAATAAACAAGCTCCATAGATGTGCTTGCATAAAAATGGGTCAGTTTAATTTAATTTAGTGGTGAAAATAAATATGAGAATGGTTGTTATTTATTATGGATAATAATAGTAGTCCTGAAAGAGGTACTTGTTCAGGTACTCTGCTTTGCTTGCTGTAAACTCCTTGGAATAGTTCCAGTGCAATCGTAGAACAAAACCTCCATTTCATTCATCGACCTACCTTTGCAAAATTCAATTTGCCGATTCAACAACACCATGAATTTGCAATGACAAATAAACCTATCAAAATTCTCCATTGTGTTAGATATTTCATACCGAAAACTATTTAACATGAAAACGAACAAAAATACTATAATATTTATAATAACATGCAAGCCCCTATTTTATAAACCGAAAACGCTTCTTATTGGACAAAATCAACATGCCCTTGAAATGAAATATTCCCCGGTTATAGTTGTCGCGCAATAAGAAGCTTTCACGCAATATTAAACCGTGTCTTTAATTGAACTTCAAATTTGTTAAAGGCCTGCATGTAATGCCCACTTGGCCACAAAAAATAATAATATTTTTTTTCGTATAAAAAAATAATTTATAACAGGTCATCCAAGTACGTAAATTAAGTGAAAAGTTTTGCTATACGATATGTACATTACGATTCTAAAACTTTCAGAATGTTATTTTATTGTTTTTATAAGAAAAAATATTCTCTTCTTGTGGCCGTGTTGGCATTGCATGAAGTTCAATTAAAGACATGTTGAATATACTCTCACTGATAATAATTCAGATTCGCAGTAACATATTTAATAATCGAATGTGTGTCATATTTTATGCTTTCAAGTTGGAATATTATAATTAAAACTGAAAATAATATAATTTTCATTGATATTAATTAGCGTAGTGTTACCATATAATAATGTTGCTTTGATGTGTGTATCAGTCGTATTTAGTAACATGCATACATGATAGCTGTCACTCTTACTCAAGTAAATGATCTGTCAAACTGACAACGTGATAGTTGAATTTGATAGTGACAGCTGTCAAAATCAAGTAATACAGCTGCAATGTTGACAGTGGTGAAATTATCCAGTTTGACAGATCATTTACTTGAGTAAGAGATACAGCTATCATGTATGCATGTTACTGAATACGACTGTATATGACCTCACAATATGTACAAAATGTTATATTTAGGCATAAATTAATTCATTATTTTAAATTGGCAACACTTCAATCTGACTGTGAAGGGGGGGGAAATGTTGCCAGGCATTTATTTATATTGTGGGTTCTGGTAGTTGCCCCATGATGTTGGTCCAATGTATCAGTGCAGGAGTGTGTGTAGAGAAACGAAAGATGGAGTCACTGGCCAATGTGTTTATGAGGAGGTTATGTATACAAATGAGAGTCGCGCGTGGCGACCATTCTCGTCCGAGGTTCGTGACACAAGAGACCGGTTAGTTACTGGTCAGAGCTAAGCTGTTCGCGGAAGCTGTTCGCGGCAGCTGTTAGCGGCCAGCTGGAAGTGCATAAATACATATCTGCGCTGTCCAGTAGCGCTATAGTATCCATTTACCAGTATAACGATATAATTTAAAAAACATTTATATTCATTCAAAAGAGATAGAAATAGAAATATTCAACTACGAGGAAGTGGTCAATCTAACCGGTGCGTGACTAAATTTATATTTACTCTAAGGGCTGAACGCCACAATATTAACCAAATATATGTATTCAATATACTGATTTTCCCACACACTTTCTAATATTAAATGTAGTGTTTCGGCGAACCAAAGAGCGAATTCCAATTTGAAAATGTTGGCAATGTGATGTAAATACGTAAATACACAGACAGATGTATCGAAATGCATTCTCACTCTGAGAAAAATGTAATAGAAACAAACAAACAAACAAAGCGACCCGAAATCGCTTTCCAAAGTGGCGAGACAAAGCGAAATGGAGACGTTTGCAGCTGTACGGAGGGACTACAAACACAAATATTAACCACACAATCGACCAATATTATATCAATATTTTTTTATATATAAATAAATTATTTCTTCACAGCTGTACATGATCTTAAATAAAAAAATGTTCTGGTATAATTTTGTACTGATACAACATTGAATGATTTTTTTTCCAATGATGGTCACCTCATCCGGTTTATACATACATACATACCGGGGTATTGTTTTTAAATCGCTGCTGAAGCGGCTCTGTCTAGAAAGGAAATCTTTGACAAAAGGAAGATACGAATATGTCGTAAAGTCCAGACTTGAGATACGAACAAGAGGATGTCTTTTGCTTCTAAACCCCAATATACAAACAACACATAAAATCCGTCAATATTCTTATTGCCTTACAAAATAACGCAAATAAATATATGCAAGTTTGTTGATTCGAAACATAGCAGAGATGAACGAAGGCTATTTTTGTACATGAAACTAAATACCTAAAGACTTGTTTTTAGTTAAAATATTAAAACTCTTCAAAAACCAACAAATTTGCGCACCTGACTGATCTCTTTTCCACCAATTCTGCCGCCTACGGGGCTCGTGTAGATCGATCTTATATGGAAACACATAAAACATTGCTTCCTACACTATATTTTTTTATCATTTGCATCAATATTTTTGTTTTATATCATTTTTGTCTTGTCTGTAAAAAATCTGTCACAGCGTTTACATGAAATTAAATAAATGGTAAAAAATATGGTAAAAAATCTCTTAAAAAATATTATTAAGAATTGAAAAAAAAGCAGATTTGAAGCGTTGGGCCATATTCAATATACTAGTATAACGCCAGTGTGTTCGTGCGGTGCGTATGCGTGTACACCAATACTAACAAGCTCTATTCTATTCGTACACACACGACTCACTAACATACTCTTATTACACTTTTATATTGAATATAATAACCCCTTAAATAATGTAATAACCCCTTACCTTAAAATATTTTAACTTCAAAAATCTTCTATATACACAGTTTTCACAGTATACAGGACATAGATATAAACATAATATATCGCATGAGTGTCTAAATGCGTGTTTGGTCCATGTGGATCAAGTGGCCAAAACATGAGTTACCTGGCAAACATTATACTGTAAACATCTCCCTTCATATCTTCAGTTATATTTCACAGTAAAATGGGTAAATGCATTGTTACTACATGTCATATGGACTCAAACATACACTCAAATACATCTAGGCCCACTTTTTACCAAACACTACTTCTTTAACATGTTTAAAATATTATTGCGTTTGAATCGCCAGAGTATTGTCACGACCACTCTCGGGGGCCACTAGAAATGTGTTGCGTGAAGGAGACACACTTATGCCTTTATCGAATAGGAGAGAAGAGACCATTAAAATTAACGTGATTAAAAATGTGAGGTCACACAAACAATTTTATTGAATACGGATCGTTAATTTAATTTCGACATATTTTCATTTCTTCATCCCAAATTCGAATAATTTATCCACATTCCCATGTGCACAATGAATGCGCTTAAAATAATCTGTAATTATCATATAAAGTCTTAATTAAATTTGTTTTATATTCACCGTACATGACAGGAGTTATCGCTTGTAATAATGTCAGTATTTTGAATACAAACCACTATCTTATTTTGTATGTTTAATTAGTACATTAAATTTAGTCTTCATCATACATTTGCATCAGACACAGCTTCTTCTTAAAATTATATTAAGTAAGTCGATTCGATTACTCGGCATTATTTGTATAATATTACTGCTTTTTAGGGCCCATTTAAAGATTATTTATACTTTATTAATATCATGCATGCTTTGTGCAATTTTGCGATATGGTTTATTAAATATTTAATTATTAAAATATTTTATTGCTCAAGCCCAAAATTTTCCATTGTCTTATTTTGTATCTACTGCATATATTTTTATAATTTTACGTTTTTCTACTCCAATTATTAATAATATTAGTATTAAGTAATAGCTACGATTATTTTTATTATGCAAAATTAAGATAGTTAGCGCTAAAGTAATGGTTTCCTAGGCGTACGTTGCCTTAAACATCCACCGCAAAGACGGTATTAGAGTTGCTTTTAGATACGGTTTTTCGTTTTTTTATGGTTAATGCCTCTCTCGAGGCTTAGACGAAACATAAACCAAGAAAAAATTAAAAATGTCTTTACGGTGTACGTTTTTAGTGATGTACGCCTAGGAAACCGAATCATAAAGTAATCCCAGGCATACGTAATCGTAAATAAGTTACTTAGCGACACTTATGATCGTTTTTTGTTAGTCAATGCCTCGTCTGAGCCTCGGGCGAAGCACTAATTCAGAAAAAACGATCAAAAGCATAGAAAATCAACTCTACTACCTCCTTTGCGGTGTACGTTTATAGTGACGTACGCCTAGGAAACCCAAGGGTAACAGACGACCAAAACTATGAAATTAATTACTTTATTATTAAAAACAGAAATTATATACACTACAGTAAAAAATGAAAAAGTCGCCCATTTAATAAAAATAATAAAAAGCAGAAAGCAGTACTTGGTCGATGTATTTATATAAATAGTAACCGTTTCATGCAATTCTAAAATAAACCATTAAAGGTGTAAAAAAATAATGTAGGAAAGAAATGTGAAAAATTAAATACTTTTTTTAAAAAATTACACAAACTTTGCTTTAGGCATATATAATTATAAGAAATTCGCCAATTTTCATTGATAGTCTCATCAATAGTGGCCTTTTTACACGTTGTGTTTTTATCGTCTTAATATTAACTTTATTATAGATATATTTCGGCTTTTCGGTATTTCTTTCAATAGTGTTAGAAACTAATAAATCTAGAGGCAAAGTGGCATCACGTCTGAGAGAAGACCAACGAGAATGTTAAATTGAAAAGTTGTCTGTGTGGACGCGTCGCCATTATTGAATCCAATCTTATTATTTCTGGTGCATTCTTTAACAACTCAATGTTTAACAATGTTTACCTTCAGTTTCACAAACTATCGATTCTGATATATTTGTTTTAAATTCACGAGACGCAAACATTTTAAAAAGCAATTCGAAAAGTTAGTTTCCCAACACACACGGTAACGAGAACAGTTTTTATATTACAATCCGAAGTTGCAGCTTGTAAAGAATGTCCCAACAAGGGCGTAGCTCCATTCGGTGAGACTTTGCCCCCGTCCAATAGAAATCAGGACGAAACTTCGATTAGTTTCAGTAAAACTAAACACCAAAACATAAAATACACATAACATAATAAAGTGCACCTAATAAATTAGGATTTCAATTAAAAAATCACTTTAAAGCGCAACACACACATCTCCGCCAATGAGAGAAATGTAAACAAACACGAGCGCCAATCAGTGTCAAGTGCTCGTTCTCTCATTGGCGGAGATATATAAACGAGCATTTAAATAGCTTCATAATTGGAGTCTTTTTTTTCATCATATGAGTGAATTTCTTTGAATATAATTGAAAAAAAAGCAGATTTGAAGCGTTGGGCCGTATTCACTATACTAGTATAACGCCAGCGTGTGCGTGCGGTGCGTATGCGTGTACACCAATACTACCAAGCTCTATTCTATTCGTACACACACGACTCACTAACATACTCTTATTACACTATTATATTGAATATAATAACCCCTTAAATAATGTAGAACCCTTACCTTAAAATATTTTAACTTCAAAAATCTTGTATATACACGATTTTCACAGTATATACAGGACATAGATATAAACATAATATATCGCATGAGTGTCTAAATGCGTGTTTGGTCCATGTGGATCAAGTGGCCAAAACATGAGTTACCTGGCAAACATTATACTGTAAACATCTCCCTTCATATCTTCAGTTATATTTCACAGTAAAATGGGTAAATGCATTGTTACTACATGTCATATGGACTCAAACATACACTCAAATACATATAGGCTCACTTTTTACCAAACACTACTTCTTTAACATGTTTAAAATATTATTGCGTTTGAATCGCCAGAGTATTGTCACGACCACTCTCAGGGGCCACTAGAAATGTGTTGCGTGAAGGAGACACACTTATGCCTTTATCGAATAGGAGAGAAGAGACCATTAAAATTAACGTGATTAAAAATGTGAGGTCACACAAACAATTTTATTGAATACGGATCGTTAATTTAATTTCGACATATTTTCATTTCTTCATCCCAAATTCGAATAATTTATCCACATTCCCATGTGCACAATGAATGCGCTTAAAATAATCTGTAATTATCATATAAAGTCTTAATTAAATTTGTTTTATATTCACCGTACATGACAGGAGTTATCGCTTGTAATAATGTCAGTATTTTGAATACAAACCACTATCTTATTTTGTATATTTAATTAGTACATTAAATTTAGTCTTCATCATACATTTGCATCAGACACAGCTTCTTCTTAAAATTATATTAAGTAAGTCGATTCGATTACTCGGCATTATTTGTATAATATTACTGCTTTTTAGGGCCCATTTAAAGATTATTTATACTTTATTAATATCATGCATGCTTTGTGCAATTTTGCGATATGGTTTATTAAATATTTAATTATTAAAATATTTTATTGCTCAAGCCCAAAATTTTCCATTGTCTTATTTTGTATCTACTGCATATATTTTTATAATTTTACGTTTTTCTACTCCAATTATTAATAATATTAGTATTAAGTAATAGCTACGATTATTTTTATTATGCAAAATTAAGATAGTTAGCGCTAAAGTAATGGTTTCCTAGGCGTACGTTGCCTTAAACATCCACCGCAAAGACGGTATTAGAGTTGCTTTTAGATACGGTTTTTCGTTTTTTTATGGTTAATGCCTCTCTCGAGGCTTAGACGAAAGATAAACCAAGAAAAAATTAAAAATGTCTTTACGGTGTACGTTTTTAGTGATGTACGCCTAGGAAACCGAATCATAAAGTAATCCCAGGCATACGTAATCGTAAATAAGTTACTTAACGACACTTATGATCGTTTTTTGTTAGTCAATGCCTCGTCTGAGCCTCGGGCGAAGCACTAATTCAGAAAAAACGATCAAAAGCATAGAAAATCAACTCTACTACCTCCTTTGCGGTGTACGTTTATAGTGACGTACGCCTAGGAAACCCAAGGGTAACAGACGACCAAAACTATGAAATTAATTACTTTATTATTAAAAACAGAAATTATATACACTACAGTAAAAAATGAAAAAGTCGCCCATTTAATAAAAATAATAAAAAGCAGAAAGCAGTACTTGGTCGATGTATTTATATAAATAGTAACCGTTTCATGCAATTCTAAAATAAACCATTAAAGGTGTAAAAAAATAATGTAGGAAAGAAATGTGAAAAATTAACTACTTTTTTTAAAAAATTACACAAACTTTGCTTTAGGCATATATAATTATAAGAAATTCGCCAATTTTCATTGATAGTCTCATCAATAGTGGCCTTTTTACACGTTGTGTTTTTATCGTCTTAATATTAACTTTATTATAGATATATTTCGGCTTTTCGGTATTTCTTTCAATAGTGTTAGAAACTAATAAATCTAGAGGCAAAGTGGCATCACGTCTGAGAGAAGACCAACGAGAATGTTAAATTGAAAAGTTGTCTGTGTGGACGCGTCGCCATTATTGAATCCAATCTTATTATTTCTGGTGCATTCTTTAACAACTCAATGTTTAACAATGTTTACCTTCAGTTTCACAAACTATCGATTCTGATATATTTGTTTTAAATTCACGAGACGCAAACATTTTAAAAAGCAATTCGAAAAGTTAGTTTCCCAACACACACGGTAACGAGAACAGTTTTTATATTACAATCCGAAGTTGCAGCTTGTAAAGAATGTCCCAACAAGGGCGTAGCTCCATTCGGTGAGACTTTGCCCCCGTCCAATAGAAATCAGGACGAAACTTCGATTAGTTTCAGTAAAACTAAACACCAAAACATAAAATACACATAACATAATAAAGTGCACCTAATAAATTAGGATTTCAATTAAAAAATCACTTTAAAGCGCAACACACACATCTCCGCCAATGAGAGAAATGTAAACAAACACGAGCGCCAATCAGTGTCAAGTGCTCGTTCTCTCATTGGCGGAGATATATAAACGAGCATTTAAATCTGTGCCGTGCCTAATAGTAAAAAAAGATCACCAACATGTTGATTAACAAACATAACAACGTCGAGTGTTTCCGTAGGATTTATAGTGAATTTATACTGTATTAAATTGAAAATACGAAATACCTGTCGCAACTCAAACCCATAAACTAACACTCACGTCTGTGCCACGCCTTACAGAGTGCTTGAAAATAAATCAAAAGAGCATGTCATATTATATTAAAAAGCAATTAAATTAAATAAATTGACACATATAATAAAAACATATTTACTGGCGATGATAAATTCATATGTTTTCCATTCGTTTTGGTCTCAAATTGTCCCATAGTTTTTAGCTACTGTGTCTATTAGGTTAGTTTAGGTTAGGTTAGGTTGATCACTATGCTAACAATTAAATTATATTGGAACGTCAGTATACATCCATATATATTTTTTATGGAATAGATGTAACACCAGTACTAAAGAATACGTATTTACATATATATGTGTTATCTATTCGTTTTGGTCTCAAGTTGTCTCATACTACTGTACCGTTTTTAGCTACTGTGTCTATTAGGTTAGGTTAGGTTAGGTTGATCACACATTGATATAATCATAAATGCTAACAGTTAAATTATATCGGAACCTCAGTATACATCCATATTCTGTTCCAGATCCAAATTTAAAATAAAGGAAAAATTACAATATTCGTTCCTTCATAATAAAGTCTTTTTTTTCATCATATGAGTGAATTTCTTTCAATATATACATAAAATGCAAACTCGATTAGTTCCCCGTTTAAGGCAGTCTAATGTAATTATGTACGTTATATGCAACGGGGATATTGTAACATTAGTAAAAGTAGCTATAGTTAAAGACTCCAATATTACAGTTGACTGTGAAAGTACTCCAATTAAGCCGCAAATCTCGGCAAGGTAACTTTCGAACCAGATGCATTTCAAGTTTACAGGTGAGGAGCCATCGGCCCAAATAACACTAAGTGTGAAGTTTGTGAGTTTACAACTTCTCTACCTAATAATACCCTATAATATTACTCACAAATCATCCAAAAGCCAAACTATCCACTCTATTAATTGCTTTAAATATTATCGGTGGTGCAACCTAGATCAATATTTCTAAACATCAAGATGAATGATTAAATTGTTATAGTGTGAATAGAATTAAGTAAACTTGTCCGAGAAGGTTTTACTTTCACTAAACTGATGATTATTACAATAAATAATTTGTTTTTAAATAAATAATTCTTTGTTGTGAATTAACAGTAAATTTGTATGCATATGAGAAATTGGTTTCAGGTCATAATGAGATTAGGTATGTATATTGAAACGTTGATAGATAATGTACATATTGTTTGAAATTATATCAATCAAATATATTATAACTGCTGGTAAAGACACAATGACTACTATGTAGATGACATATTTGAAAACTTCACAATCTTTTATTTGACAAACGGAACAAGGAAACTGGAACACTGAGTTATTCTCTCAATAATAACCAACGAGTGTGTGTGTTAATTATCATATTTATATATAGGATGAGATCTCAACTGAAGCATTGGAGAGAATCGGCCAGTATTATAGCGTTAGCAAAGAATAAAACCCAAACAAATCCAAAAGTGAGCAATTACAAAATACTTTTACAACAGAGAAGTCATAAATCAGGATTTCTACCCAGTACTATTGTGTTTCCTGGTGGTACAATTGAAGCGAATGATGGAAAAGAAGACTGGTTTAAACATTTTAACAGCTTCGGCATTGAAAACAAAAGATTTGATAATTTCATCTCTAGCAAAGCTCTAATACCACCAATCATGAAAGATGAAAACAATCCTATCATCAGGTTTTTATTAATACTTTTCATTTAAAATACAACGAATTGATAACATGAAATAGACAGGTCTCCTTGAGGATAACAGCCATACGTGAAACATTTGAAGAGCTCGGTGTCCTCATTTGTAAATCACGTGATGACAACAAATCTTCATTGGAAGCTGGATATATTGAAGATTTTGATATAAAAACATGGCAACTAAAGGTTTTCATTCGTTCTATTGCATCATTAAATATTACTAAGTGATTAAGTATTAATCTCAACAGGTTCACAAAGATCCAATGGAATTCTTAAATCTATGTCAGCATTTGGATTGTTATCCAGACATTTTTTCACTATACACATGGAGTAACTGGTTGACTCCAATCGGTTATGAAACTCAAAGATTTGACACAATATTCTTTCTAACATTTTTCAATGACAAACCCCAAGTTTTCGCTGAGAAGAATGAAGTTACCGAAGTATGGGTAAGTTGGTTAATGTGATAAATTCAAATGCTTTATACTGAACTAATCAAAACTTTAGTGGAGCTCTCCAGAAGAAATAATGTCTAAATATGATGACAAATCATTAATGATTCCTCCGCCTCAATGGTATGAATTGTCTAAATTGAACATGCAAAAAGACTTTGATAGTTTGATGAATTTTGCATCGAAGAGAAGTTGCCTTGGCTGTGAACAAATATATCCCATTATATTATATCCGAACAAAGCAAAAGGATATATTGCAATCTTCCCAGGTAATTGAAAAAAATGCAAAATAAAAATTCATAATTACAAAACTCTCAAATTTTTCTGTAGGAGATGAACTATATCCAGAGCATCCAGACTTTGAGAAGCAAACAAATGTATTTTTGGGTGATAAAACTATCGAAGAGCTTCAAAATGATGCATCTATTACCCATAGAATGGAAGTTTACGGATTATATGATATTAGAGTTCATTTGAAAAATTATTCTCCTATTCAATCACAAGTATCTCCTATTGATAGTAATATTCCAGCATTGTAAATAATTCACTTATAAAAATCAATTTAATTATGATTTGTTACAAAAAAATATATATTCTTATGATAAGAAAGAACTTTGTTTAGGTTAATAGATAAGATATATTTAGGTAATGTAGAATTAAAAGGAATTTGACAATGAGAAAGGATAAAAAAAACTACAAGATCTCAACAGGGATACTTTAAATCATTATTAAACTGTTTCACTGATGATAACATAGACAATTATTTACTTCATAGGTATATTATGAATTGAATATGGGAAGTTTTCCATTGGTTATCTAATCATTTCCATTTTTATTTAAATCATCCCTTTCACCCATGATTCTTAAGATTGTAAATTGCTCAAAATATATATGCACTACAAATAAAATATTTATAATGCTCATCTTTCGCTCAAATTAATTTTATTTTTGAATATGGATATAATAATATTGTTATCAGCTGTTTTCATTTTCAATGTGGCAACTATTTCGACATTCAACGTCAGAATGACGGCTGAAAAAAGTTAATACTTTCAAATTCTAAAGTATACTTACTTAACGTGAGTATAATATTTAGGGTACTAACCTGTTTTTAATAAATTAACTTATATCTGCTTGTTAATATTATTTAAAAATTGCGAAATTCTTATAATTTTCATTCCAATTGTATTACCTATTTTAAATTTTATAAGTTTGATTGAATAACTCAAAATGATACCTTGGAAAAAATCTGCTACTCTCATAGCTTTGGTTCGCAATGCTTTGAATAGACCCAATTATCATAATTATGAAGTCATTTTTCAAAAAAGAAGCAGTAAGTCTGCGTTTTATCCCAACGCTATAGTCTTTCCCGGGGGAACTCATGAAGGCTGCGATTCTTCTGAAGACTGGTTGGATCACTTTAAATCGTTTGGGATATCGCAAGAAAAGTTTAATAAGTTTCAAAACCCAAACACACCTGTATCACCTATTCTGAATGATTCCAATGATGTGATAAAAAAGTAAATATTTAATTGTTTGTTTGGTAAATTTATGATATTTTTATTATAACAAAGATTTTAGCCATATAGCGCTTAGAATAACTGCGATCCGAGAAGCTTTCGAAGAGATGGGAGTGTTATTATGCAAAAAAAGAAATGAAATCACCGATCCTAATAGAGTTTGTGCTTCGTATATGACAGATTTTGATATTCTCACATGGCAAAAGAAAGTATGTTTATTTTTTCATTTTATTTCTATATAAAAAATATACATTTATTTAATTCTTCAGGTACACAATGATCCTCTAGAATTTTTAACACTGTGTCGAAGCTTGGATTGCTATCCAGATATATTTTCATTATATTTATGGAGCAATTGGTTGACTCCGATTAGACCGAACTCAAAGAGATTCGACACACTCTTCTTCCTCACTGCTTTCGATAATAAACCAGACATTCACATTGAAAAGAATGAAGTTTCATCGTATAAAGTAAGTATAAACATAAATTTATTGAAATAAAATACTCTACAGTATTATTATTTTCACAGTGGGCAAATCCAAAAGATATTATTGACAATTTTGAATCGAGACGGCTTCTTCTGGCACCTCCTCAATGGTACGAGCTTTCTAGATTATGTCATCAAAGAGATTTCGATAAATTGATGAACTTCGCCAAAGCCAGAAGCAGCATGGGCGTCGAATTATACTTCCCGATTTATCAGAAAGTAAACGATGGACACGTTGTGCTTTTACCAGGTACTAAATTAAATTCCGATTATTTGACAGTAAATTTTAAAATCAGAATTATTCAATTGTTTTTAAAATTAATTGAGAAATATTCTAATATAATAACTTGTTACAAGGGTAATACATTTTTCCAGTTTTATATAATATTTTTTCCATACACAGGAGACGAATTATACCCTTCAAAACCAGACTTAAACAATACTGTTCAAATAGTTCCCGATGGAAAAACAATAGAAGAAATCAACGAGCTGTCAAAAACTCAACACAGGATGATAAGGAGAAAGGAGAGCTATGACATGATATCCCTCAAAATTAAGAACTACTCGATGCAGTGTTTTCACATAAGTCCGGAGAGTGAAAAGATCCCGCATATCATTAACAAGCTATGATGAAATCAAAGAAATGATGAATGTTGTAATATTTTATTATTTAATCATAAGTGTGTGTACATCCTTAAACATACACAAATAGGTTGTGTACATCAATAAAACAAACATGATTGAACACCATCATTGGTCACATTTTAATTGTATTTACTTGTTCATGTAATATTCGATGAAATATAAAATATCATTAGTCTCAAGCTTTCTTCTTATTCGCATTCAATATTGTAAAATGACGGCGCAGAGGGGAAATGCTATGGAATAAATTCATACAGGCAATAATAATTAAACTGTAGGAACTGCATCTCTTCAATTTTAATAAAACAACGGAATCAACTGTAAAATGCAATATTCGAGCTATATCAAAATAAATCTTCACATGTTATTTTGGCGGATTATTCTTATGTAACTAAACACTACACTACATCCGAAATCACAAACACGATAGACATTAAACCAACATACAAAAAACACAATCAAACCGCTGCTCTTTTAACTGGTCACAACTTCTTACCTTAGCCGAAATTAAAATAAATCAATACAACTGTGCATTATATAAAGAAAACTGTCGAGGAGGTCAAAAATAAATAAAACAAACATATAAATCTTCAAAAGAATATAAAAAAATAATATATAGAACGCATAGCAAAAATAATCACAACCTACAAATCCATATTTGTACTGTTCATGCAGAAAATATTCTCATGTAAATTAATTATTTAAACACTTTAGTAGAATTATTTAAAAACTAATTATTAAATAGAAATTTGATTCGCACACGCATTTTTTTTAAAATTACGAGCAATAAATATAATTGTGCGATGAGATTCCGAAACAAATTCATATGGCAATGTTACAAAACTATGTTTTTCTTTTCTTCTTCATTACAAGGAATGTATATAAAAAAATAATATCACAAAAATATACTGGTACATTTGGCTGCAAATTAAAATCACAGAAAACAATAATAAAATATACATAATATAATATGTAGAATGTGTATGTGTGTGTGCAAGTTTTAAAATTATTATAAAAATAAACTTTTTACTTAAAATCTATTATATATAAACATTTATTATGGCTTCCTTTCTCCACACGCGGCATATAATAAATATTCGCAAAATCTTGTATTGCCATCTTCCATACACAAAAAAAATAATATGGTCAAGAATAAAATATAAAATAATAATAAATTTTTGATTTTGAACTATAGAAATATCTCTTCTTTACACAATAAAATTCCCTATGTCCTACATTTTGCGAGCTTTATCATGTTATCACAATTTGACATTATTCATGGATTGTTTATAATTCACAGGCAGGTAAAGCTTAAGTTTCAAGCAATTTCGTTTGAGCGACAACATGGATAAATTTTAATTATTGCGCTCGTTGAGATTACAATGTATCAATATCATTTGTACATTGAAATATTCATCCTCATCAATTTGTTCAACAATGTGTCGATTAGCGACAAATTATAAAAATATGCTAAAGCGACTTCATCTTATCTACCCTATAATCATATAAAGTCAACTGCCGGGAAAATATTAAAAATCTATAATTTGACATTACTGTGGTTCCTAGAATGAAAGATCTGAGGGTACGGAGTACATGCACCATTGCACATTTTGGCTATTATGTCGAGTGGTTATTGGGAATGATTTCCATCAGAATAATTTGGCAACACTCTGCCGCATATAATCTTTAAACGGTCTGTAGTAATGATAATGAAGAGAGACCATCTCGGGCCACTGTCGAAACTTCTTTAAAACCGGCCAATCTGATTCCAGTATTAGAATAGTGAGGAAGAGCAAAGATAGACAGACAAATAAAAATGATGGTATGACAGCCTTCAAGATGCTGAATCTCTTGGTCGGCACATTCACAGTGGAATTTATAATCGTGTTAGGACCCACAGCTGATAAAGTAGCCAGAGCTCGTTTATTTGGCGTATGAGTACTACTTGATTGAAGAGAACATTCTTCCATATTTTTAACAGCAGGGTCTATCCCGAAACTTGTCAACTGCGATTCAGAGGATGAATGTTCGAAGGAATCACGGAAATAATAATCATTGAAATGATGCGGTGTTTCTCCCGGAGCACCTGTTGAAATTACAATTATTAATGTTATGATAAAAAAAAAACACAGCCCCAAGCTTTTTACAACTAAACCAATTTTATTTACTTAATGTGTCTATGGCTTAAAGGATTTGAGATTCCGACATAATGATTATGGAACAATTAAACTAATATTGATTTGTAATTGTATTCATCGGGGCTGTTGTAATATGTGAATGTAGATTTTACCTTGATACATCATTTTGGTTCTTTGTTCTTCACTCACAGGAGACAACACGTGATCAGCACAATACGGAGAGTTTGGATCTCCGCTGCTTCCAATCGAAGAGGTAGCTACATTTCCAATACAGCCATTACAGGAGTCCAATGGTTCACCAAGAGGTGCAGAATGAGTAGATCTCGGAAGACTGCTATAAACTCCACCTGAAGTAAAAACATTTAATCAATAATTTTTCAACGACTATCGATTAGTTCATTTATTACCAAATTCACTGTTCATTGGTGTTGAAGGTGTGGCGGGCACACTGGAAGCCTTTCGTCTCAAGCCGCTACTTTCAGAGCCGCTGGCCGTGCCATTGCTGCTACGGGAAGAATTTTCATTGGCACTCTGTAATATTTCTCGCTCAGTACGACCCACATACTTAAACTTGCTGCCCCATGAAAAGAAACCTCCCCCTGATACTACAGAAGCATCTGAACCATGAGCCAACCTGATGAAAAATTCACAAATATTTACAAATGCCTTTTGGTTAAAATTTTAGCGAGGAAGAGACTTACGTAAAGAAAAGCATCTGTTCAATAGCACATCTCCAAACGTGACGGCAAGCTGACCCGCTCGGGCACTTAAAACCAACTGTATGTTTTTTCTGAATGAAAGAAACAAAGAACATAAATATACAAGTGAAAAGAAAACTTATCTACAAATGTATTTTACCTCTGGGTAATTTAAGTGCACAATAAACATTTTTCCTTCATAATTGATTTTATGGACTTCATTCCATCGAAAATGATGTGTTTTTCTACTGCCTTGAAAAGTCAATATACCACTATGATTTATTCCAAGATACAATTGATTTCCACGATGATCCTAAAATTATATTAACCATTAATATAATTCAATTTATTTTAATTTTTTAACACTCACAGTGCTTATTTTGACTGAATGAGGATCTATTCCATAAGTATCAAGTTGGCAAGCTATTTTCAAGAAGGCTGACTCGGCTTCTGATGGTTGTTGACCACCAACTCCTCCTTCGGCAACAGGCAGCCCATGTAACTCCTGCATCCTCGCATCGATCACTTCAGTCTGCCGAAGCAACAATTTCATTTCCGACGTATAATTCCCGACATGAACTGCAGGGTCATAATCACCCAATTCACCTATCGTGACCCAATCGTCAAAAAATAACATTGAAATACAATCCAAGTAATACCAATATAATGAAATCAAAATCTACCTTGAATGACCAACGCTCCCAACATTGCAGCCTCATTAGGAGTGCAATATAAGCGGCCATGAAGCAAGTCTCTCTTTAACTGGAGGAATATCTGATAACGAGTCACTTCTTCTTTCAATAATAGTGGATTAGGAGGATAAAACTTTACTCGAAAACTAAAAAGTATCGGACTTTGATCTAAAAAAAATTGTAAAATTAAATGGTTAGATATTATTAATGAAATTTTTCAGTGGCTGTGGATTATTTTATATTACCTTTGACTTGTTTGACAATCGATTTGGCCATATGAAGCCAATGCTGCAAAAAAATATATAAAATAAGCATACAATATTATAAAAAAATATCCAGATCCTCACCCTTTGATTTGCGCCATCAACAAAACGTAATCCAAAATAATCAGTCTCCGTCAAGTTAAGTTGTTGACAAACTGAGTCTAACAAATATTTTCCTTTGTGAGAAGGCTACAAAATATTCGGTTTATTTTAAAATGACAAATGAATTTATTATAGAGTTATATACACTTACGTGAAATTCACATTCTAGTATTTCAGTGTCTTCGAGAAGCCTCACAGTGCATTTATAAACAATGTTGCTGTCATTTTTCCCTCGAAACATGGTTGTTTAAATTTTAACCATTGATAATAGACAAAAATACAGAGGGAACATCAGCTTGCCATTTCTAAAAACATTTAGAATTTTTTTTAAAAGATCGGCTAAATCATACCTACAATTTCAAGTATTTACTATAAAGATATTAGATAAATAATTGTTATTAATTTCAAATTAGTGTTTCGAATATAATGTGGAAAATAATTCGTAAAGAAGAAAATTGATTATCGATGAAAAAACACTAAAAGAAAAACTAATCCATCTCAGTCTTTCTTAAAAGATTTCAATCTTGTTAGTTAAATTACTAGAAAACAAGACAGAATAAAAGTGAAGTATATTTGTTTTGGAGTAATATCTATTTGTAAAGATTCACATTTAGAGTAATTGTACAGTGATGATGATTTAAGGATATATTGAGGAATATACTGACACAAAATCCCCGCAGTGCCGTGTCCACTGACAGACGCCATACTCGAGTTGCCAGTGCAGCTTTTATAAGATTTCTTCTCTTCTGTTCGATATTTCCTATTTAATAGTTTTTTAAGTACTTAATACTTTGTGGTGTGTCAAAGCTCGAACCAAATCTAATAGCTCTTTGTTTTGTTTCCGCTCCAATAATTTTGACAACCTACCTAAAAACAATTTTACCTGTATGTATGAATGTTCGTGAAATTAATTTTATTTAACAAAAAAATAAAGCATTAATATTTAAAAATCAATCTGGCTGAATAAAAAATTTAGAAATGCCAGTGCATAAATAAAACAATCGAGCCAAGTGAAATGTCAAATTATGAAATATAACCTTTAAATTATTGATTGTGATTGTGTGACATGAGAATTCGAAGATCTCGGAGTATTAGATTACCAGATTTCATACTCGTTACCATACTTGGAATAGCTGGAGGTATCTATATTTGGAGACCTTTGATATTGGAGTACATCGAGGAAAAGAATAAAAAAGATAATGGAACGGAAACCAAAACAAACCCTTGATTATATTACTTCAGGTTTGTCCTATAACAAATACGTACTCTGTCCACCAAACTTAAAACATGCTCCTTTTGGTTTTTAGAAAAAATGAAGGAAAAGAATACAACTTTGGTCAACGTTATAACTGACAGAAGCAATACGAAGGGTTTTTGGAATTTTCTGACAAAAAGGAATGTTGTGACAAATACAGCCATAGGCATGGTCTTCATGTTAACATGCTCCATGACCATCTCTACCGTAGTCAGTCCTAGATATTTGAAAAATAGACGCAAACGAGCGGGATTGGAAATCGAAGCACTATATGAAAATGCAACAAACAAATAACCAATGATTAGATAGTATTTGCAACCAATTTTAAATTGTAAATAATATTAATAAAAACTATATAAGTATTAGAAAAATATTTTTTAATATGATTCGGTGCAAAAAAATTATCCTGAGCTTTAGAGGCAGGCCATTATTACGATTGAGTTAAATTTTCCATCAAGAATTCCTCACTCGTTCAACATGGGATTAATAATATTGATGTTTGTACCGCAGTTTATTTATTCCTTGAACTATTAATCAATTAAAATCTTGTTATTGTAAATATATATTTGTACAATATACAATATGATAATAATTGTTGATGGTTTGCTTTTGAAAAAATAAGATACCTATCATAAACGAATCTGCAATAATTTGATACCAATTGATATTATTTGTTTAACAAGTAATATTAATATCCTTCTCCTGAAATCTTTAATTTGAAGACATCAATCCCACATTATTAGACTTACTAGATGCCGCAGTATGAAGGTATTTATTCCGGTAGAGTTTTCATTTTATCCCGATTACCATTTTGTGACTGAATATTCACACAATCAGAGTAACAATTAAAAATGAATGAAACAGTGGATTTATGTATATAATTGTATTGCTAAGTGCAATCAAAAGAATACTGAATATTTACGATGGGCTTAAATTGTTTTTTTTTTTTTTGCAAGAATATTGTCGATTACTAAAGAAGAAATTTTTTTGAAGATGAATGGAAAATTATGTATTTAATTAGTCCATTTTAATCATTGCTAAAAAAAACATCTCGAGGAATACTAATAATTTTGTACTGAAAGAGGCCAATATTATCAATAAATATGTACTTGTACAATCTATAATACTAATATTGTGTTTTGAGATGATAAATTAAGGTAAGTTTAAATATGTACATATGAATCTTTTAATCTGATTCTTTTGCACATACACAGTAAATAGGACAATCGTTTTAAAAAAGTATTTTTATAAAAATCAATCAACCTATTTGCAGTCTTCAACCTTCATAATAAACATATTTAATATTCTTGTACAATTGTATGAACCTTAATGCATTATGCTGATGGAAATTAAAATGTAGTGTTTGTTGTACATACAAATTAATTATTTAAATCTGATATAAACCATTGAAGTGATACTTTCAAATTTGGCATTAGTGATTAATTAATATTTCAATAGAGTAAGTAATAAAAAATCTACATTAATAAAAGCTTTTTAGAGCTTCTTATTGATGAATATTATTAATTAAAAGAGCATAGAATTTAATCAAGTGCAAGATTCGTGCATGCATAATTGAATAATCCAGTTATTTTTATAAACGATTGTTCAATTGAAATATCTCCGAATCAGTGCAGATGTTTGAAGGTCAACCTGTTATTTTTTTCTCTCATATTGTTGCGAGGGGCTCAGCTAATGTGAGGCACGTGATAGAGAAGTAAGAGATAGTTTGATGGAAGTCTTGCAGAATGGCGGAGTAATGACCCCGACAAGCCACGTTCATATGTGAAAGTAATACTTCACAAAATAGGAAAAGCTTGCCACAGGACGAGATAATAATAGATGTCATACCTCGTGTCGCGTTAAAATAGTTTTACCAGCTTGAGGCCAGCTTTGCCCTAAATATTCCAGACAGTATACTACAGAACAATTGAATAGGTTATTGCACAAAATTACAAAAAATAGTTTATTATTATATTTTGAATGATAATCTGGTGTAATGCGTTTTCATATTAGGGGTGGATAAATTATACATACATACTTATTAATAAAATCGAAATCTGAAAAAAATGACGTATTCTTTTGTTTTGCTGAACGGTGAGGTTATTGTGCATTAGCTTTGCTTAAATATTGTGTTTTAGTTATTAGTGTTTAGGGCGTTTCTTTAATAATCCATTCAATTCCACAGCGTCATTATGCAGATCGTCGTGAATATCTCAGGTTTGTTTGACTTACTGATGCACTCATACAATACATACCGATTAATGTCTTCGTGTATCCATTTCGAGGGTGAATGACACCGCAGCATGGCGGCGCAGGGCCTCAGTTTTAAATAAAATGCCAGGTTCAAATTATATAAGCAGTATAATTGCAGAAAAATAAATAAACATAATCTCGGCTACTCGTTTATTACTATGAATTTACACTTCATCTTTGAATCGTATTTTGTTGGCGAACGTTACAAAAATATTTCATATCTGAAGAATATAAAAAACCTTATACAAATTAAAATAACATAGTTGCTGAAGTAGAAAAATATAGTAAGGAATGAGTGAAGCCTTTTTCCTGCGGAACGTCTTCCGGTGGAGGAAGTGTCTGAGAAGCATCTTGAATGTTTGGGTGGGAGACGCTTGGCCTAGCTACTTCTTGGCCTTGGTGGCTTTCTCAGCGGCCTTGGTCACCTTGCCGCCGGCGTTGGGGTCCTTGAAGTTGACGCCCTTGATGACTCCGACGGCGACGGTCTGTCTCATGTCACGCACGGCGAACCTTCCGAGGGGAGGGAACTCCTGGAAGGACTCCACGCACATGGGCTTGGTGGGGACCAGGGTCACGATGGCGGCGTCTCCTGACTTGATGGCCTTGGGGAGATCCTCGGTGGACTTGCCGGTACGACGGTCGACCTTCTCCTTGATCTCGGCGAACTTGCACGCGATGTGGGCGGTGTGGCAATCCAGCACGGGGGTGTAGCCGTTGGAGATCTGGCCGGGGTGGTTCAGCACGATGACTTGGGCGGTGAAGTCGGCGGCTCCCTTGGGCGGGTTGGCCTTGGAGTCTCCGGCCACGTAACCACGACGCAACTCCTTCACGGACACGTTCTTTACGTTGAAGCCCACGTTGTCTCCGGGCACGGCTTCCTGGAGAGCTTCGTGGTGCATCTCCACGGACTTGACTTCGGTGGTCAGGTTAGCGGGGGCGAACACGACGATGGTGCCGGGCTTCAGGACTCCGGTCTCCACACGGCCGACTGGTACCGTTCCGATACCGCCGATCTTGTACACGTCCTGGAGGGGAAGACGCAGGGGCTTGTCGGTGGGGCGGGCCGGGGGCAGGATGGCGTCCAGAGCTTCGATCAGGCACTTGCCGTCGGCCTTGCCTTCCTTGCGCTCCACGGCCCATCCCTTGAACCAGGGCATCTTGGTGGAGGGCTCCAACATGTTGTCGCCGTGCCATCCTGAGATGGGCACGAAGGCCACGGCGGCGGGGTTGTAACCGATCTTCTTGATGTAGGAAGACACTTCCTTCTTGATTTCCTCGAAACGGTTCTCGCTGTAGGGTGGTTCAGTGGAGTCCATCTTGTTGACTCCGACGATGAGCTGCTTGACTCCGAGGGTGAAGGCGAGGAGGGCGTGCTCGCGAGTCTGGCCGTTCTTGGAGATACCGGCTTCGAACTCTCCGGTACCGGCGGCGACGATGAGGACGGCGCAATCGGCTTGGGAGGTTCCGGTGATCATGTTCTTGATGAAATCTCTGTGTCCGGGAGCGTCGATGATGGTGACGTAGTACTTGGCCGTCTCGAACTTCCACAGGGCGATGTCGATGGTGATACCACGTTCACGCTCGGCCTTCAGCTTGTCCAAGACCCACGCGTACTTGAAGGAGCCCTTGCCCATCTCCTGGGCTTCCTTCTCGAACTTCTCGATGGTACGTTTGTCGATTCCGCCGCATTTGTAGATCAAATGGCCGGTGGTGGTGGACTTGCCGGAGTCGACGTGGCCGATGACGACGATGTTAATATGGATCTTTTCCTTGCCCATGTTTGTGGTTCTGGAAACACAAGACACATTATTAACTCAAATTGCACTATTATCATAAGGGGCGGTGCAAGGATCAGTGAGGATCGGCGAGGAAGACAATTATTATAATGTGGAAGTGACATTGGTTTGAGGAAGAAACCAGTCATGAGTCATTGTGCAGCGCGGCCGGTGACAACATGGCGGGTGGACCATGACCGGCTAAACAGACAATGCACCACTAAACCATGGCTGATTATCCACAACAAGTGTTCCTCGTAACCTGCCGCGGCCGAGGCGCACCACGAGGACCACTGCGCTCAGGGCGAGGCTTCACAATGCACACTTGTACTAGCAACACGTGGCCGGCACTGCACACTTTGCAACATCTCTTCAATAATCACTCAAATATTACAAAACTAGTGTTGCGCAATGTGACGAGGGGTGCGGGCTGTGCAGGCTGTGCAGGGGGCGTGGCTTGAGGCGAGGATGCAGTAGTGAAGAGTGATAATTACCGGAGGTGTTCTGGCACAAGTGTCTCCTGTCACCGCTTCGAACAGAATGGCCGAGCAACGTGTCTGGCTGCCGCTCCCCTCCTCTCCTCTCCTCTCCTTCAAGGACCGACTACTTCCTTTTCCGTTGGTGACACGTTCGGTACAATCGCATAAATAAATTACATTTTCCCAAATTTCCTCCCAACACATCAATTTTCATAAATTATATTTACATTTTTCAAATAATCATGCAAAAACACACATTTTCATATATAACACCGAACATTTCACTACAATTATTATCTCCAAAAAATAAAAATATTCAACTCCATCAGATCAGGATATATAGGAATAAAAAAAAAACTATTCGAATATTTTTACACTGAATTTGACCTTATTCAATTCATACAGCAGTCATGTGTTTATTTTTTGTATTAAAATAAATTCATAAATTCAAATGGAAATGTATCTGCAGATTTGATACATGCAGACGTTGATTTATCTTTATATTAAACTTTGTTTGACCTGTGCTGAGAAAATTTAATGGAAATTGTAAACATTCATTGATTTTACATGAGACATTTAAATATATTCATTTCCTCTCCTACATTGTTAAAACCACATACATAATGTTTGACTTAATGAAAATATTCAGAGACGGATGGAAATTCGCCGAGACAGTCTGGAAAACTTAGGGTGACCACACGACTATCCAATTTAGGGTTTTATTCTTTGTTATGTGAATCGAATAGTATTGGAAAAGTGGGTTTAGAATACCCAAGATGGATTGATTGATTTTTTTTTACTTGAAATGAAATATAAATTATGTTTTATATCGCTGAATTGTTGGAGACGATAGAATATAAGTTTATTTTTAAATACATATAATGTGTTTTGCATCGCGTCAATACTTGGGTAAAATGATAATAATTGTTATGAAAGATAACATTTCCTCGATATACTTATTCAGATTGATTTATTAATAATTAATATCGATTTAACATGCAATGTATATCGTAGGTACAATATAAATTCTTTGGTCCACTTCTTGGAATAGTTCAATGTACTTCATAAATAGTCAATCAAAATTTTTAGTGAAGACCTTTGTGGAAAAACAGCAAATGTCACATAAATAAATTTGTCAAGAGACACTAAAAACATCAATATCTTGATATATGTAGAAATTTACTGAAAGGTGTATTTTCATCTGCTGTTTTTCCGCTAAGATCTTTAATTGGTTCATGGAGATGTTTTGTGCAAATGTTGAATGTCTTTTGGGGGTATTTCGCTTAACATTTGATTGTTAGTCAATCTTTTTCTTCATATTTTAAAGATCATAATGATCACCCTATTGAGATATGCTTTCTTTTTCTTTTGCTATTTCTTAGCTAATATCTCAGAGTAAATAAATTTTAATTACTCTAAGGTTAATATCAATACAATCATTTTGAAAATTTGTGGACATCTACTGTTTTTCCGCTAGGCTCTATTTTTGAAGTCGAAGCAGTCGATTTTTATACAGAATATTATGTTGATTTGTTTTCGAGTGTAGGCACTTTAGTATTAAAACAGGGAGAGCCTCGGAATTTCGAGATAACAAGCTGAAAACTATTTGGTATGTTAAAAATCTTCCAAAAAGTCTCATAAAATCACGTGTAGGCTTTATAAGTTATTCGAGGTCAAAGGTCACAAAAATTTGCCAAACACAAAAAATAGAAATAAAAAATTATGTTTTGTTACAAAAAAATATATATTCTTATGATAAGAAAGAACTTTGTTTAGGTTAATAGATAAGATATATTTAGGTAATGTAGAATTAAAAGGAATTTGACAATGAGAAAGGATAAAAAAAACTACAAGATCTCAACAGGGATACTTTAAATCATTATTAAACTGTTTCACTGATGATAACATAGACAATTATTTACTTCATAGGTATATTATGAATTGAATATGGGAAGTTTTCCATTGGTTATCTAATCATTTCCATTTTTATTTAAATCATCCCTTTCACCCATGATTCTTAAGATTGTAAATTGCTCAAAATATATATGCACTACAAATAAAATATTTATAATGCTCATCTTTCGCTCAAATTAATTTTATTTTTGAATATGGATATAATAATATTGTTATCAGCTGTTTTCATTTTCAATGTGGCAACTATTTCGACATTCAACGTCAGAATGACGGCTGAAAAAAGTTAATACTTTCAAATTCTAAAGTATACTTACTTAACGTGAGTATAATATTTAGGGTACTAACCTGTTTTTAATAAATTAACTTATATCTGCTTGTTAATATTAATTAAAAATTGCGAAATTCTTATAATTTTCATTCCAATTGTATTACCTATTTTAAATTTTATAAGTTTGATTGAATAACTCAAAATGATACCTTGGAAAAAATCTGCTACTCTCATAGCTTTGGTTCGCAATGCTTTGAATAGACCCAATTATCATAATTATGAAGTCATTTTTCAAAAAAGAAGCAGTAAGTCTGCGTTTTATCCCAACGCTATAGTCTTTCCCGGGGGAACTCATGAAGGCTGCGATTCTTCTGAAGACTGGTTGGATCACTTTAAATCGTTTGGGATATCGCAAGAAAAGTTTAATAAGTTTCAAAACCCAAACACACCTGTATCACCTATTCTGAATGATTCCAATGATGTGATAAAAAAGTAAATATTTAATTGTTTGTTTGGTAAATTTATGATATTTTTATTATAACAAAGATTTTAGCCATATAGCGCTTAGAATAACTGCGATCCGAGAAGCTTTCGAAGAGATGGGAGTGTTATTATGCAAAAAAAGAAATGAAATCACCGATCCTAATAGAGTTTGTGCTTCGTATATGACAGATTTTGATATTCTCACATGGCAAAAGAAAGTATGTTTATTTTTTCATTTTATTTCTATATAAAAAATATACATTTATTTAATTCTTCAGGTACACAATGATCCTCTAGAATTTTTAACACTGTGTCGAAGCTTGGATTGCTATCCAGATATATTTTCATTATATTTATGGAGCAATTGGTTGACTCCGATTAGACCGAACTCAAAGAGATTCGACACACTCTTCTTCCTCACTGCTTTCGATAATAAACCAGACATTCACATTGAAAAGAATGAAGTTTCATCGTATAAAGTAAGTATAAACATAAATTTATTGAAATAAAATACTCTACAGTATTATTATTTTCACAGTGGGCAAATCCAAAAGATATTATTGACAATTTTGAATCGAGACGGCTTCTTCTGGCACCTCCTCAATGGTACGAGCTTTCTAGATTATGTCATCAAAGAGATTTCGATAAATTGATGAACTTCGCCAAAGCCAGAAGCAGCATGGGCGTCGAATTATACTTCCCGATTTATCAGAAAGTAAACGATGGACACGTTGTGCTTTTACCAGGTACTAAATTAAATTCCGATTATTTGACAGTAAATTTTAAAATCAGAATTATTCAATTGTTTTTAAAATTAATTGAGAAATATTCTAATATAATAACTTGTTACAAGGGTAATACATTTTTCCAGTTTTATATAATATTTTTTCCATACACAGGAGACGAATTATACCCTTCAAAACCAGACTTAAACAATACTGTTCAAATAGTTCCCGATGGAAAAACAATAGAAGAAATCAACGAGCTGTCAAAAACTCAACACAGGATGATAAGGAGAAAGGAGAGCTATGACATGATATCCCTCAAAATTAAGAACTACTCGATGCAGTGTTTTCACATAAGTCCGGAGAGTGAAAAGATCCCGCATATCATTAACAAGCTATGATGAAATCAAAGAAATGATGAATGTTGTAATATTTTATTATTTAATCATAAGTGTGTGTACATCCTTAAACATACACAAATAGGTTGTGTACATCAATAAAACAAACATGATTGAACACCATCATTGGTCACATTTTAATTGTATTTACTTGTTCATGTAATATTCGATGAAATATAAAATATCATTAGTCTCAAGCTTTCTTCTTATTCGCATTCAATATTGTAAAATGACGGCGCAGAGGGGAAATGCTATGGAATAAATTCATACAGGCAATAATAATTAAACTGTAGGAACTGCATCTCTTCAATTTTAATAAAACAACGGAATCAACTGTAAAATGCAATATTCGAGCTATATCAAAATAAATCTTCACATGTTATTTTGGCGGATTATTCTTATGTAACTAAACACTACACTACATCCGAAATCACAAACACGATAGACATTAAACCAACATACAAAAAACACAATCAAACCGCTGCTCTTTTAACTGGTCACAACTTCTTACCTTAGCCGAAATTAAAATAAATCAATACAACTGTGCATTATATAAAGAAAACTGTCGAGGAGGTCAAAAATAAATAAAACAAACATATAAATCTTCAAAAGAATATAAAAAAATAATATATAGAACGCATAGCAAAAATAATCACAACCTACAAATCCATATTTGTACTGTTCATGCAGAAAATATTCTCATGTAAATTAATTATTTAAACACTTTAGTAGAATTATTTAAAAACTAATTATTAAATAGAAATTTGATTCGCACACGCATTTTTTTTAAAATTACGAGCAATAAATATAATTGTGCGATGAGATTCCGAAACAAATTCATATGGCAATGTTACAAAACTATGTTTTTCTTTTCTTCTTCATTACAAGGAATGTATATAAAAAAATAATATCACAAAAATATACTGGTACATTTGGCTGCAAATTAAAATCACAGAAAACAATAATAAAATATACATAATATAATATGTAGAATGTGTATGTGTGTGTGCAAGTTTTAAAATTATTATAAAAATAAACTTTTTACTTAAAATCTATTATATATAAACATTTATTATGGCTTCCTTTCTCCACACGCGGCATATAATAAATATTCGCAAAATCTTGTATTGCCATCTTCCATACACAAAAAAAATAATATGGTCAAGAATAAAATATAAAATAATAATAAATTTTTGATTTTGAACTATAGAAATATCTCTTCTTTACACAATAAAATTCCCTATGTCCTACATTTTGCGAGCTTTATCATGTTATCACAATTTGACATTATTCATGGATTGTTTATAATTCACAGGCAGGTAAAGCTTAAGTTTCAAGCAATTTCGTTTGAGCGACAACATGGATAAATTTTAATTATTGCGCTCGTTGAGATTACAATGTATCAATATCATTTGTACATTGAAATATTCATCCTCATCAATTTGTTCAACAATGTGTCGATTAGCGACAAATTATAAAAATATGCTAAAGCGACTTCATCTTATCTACCCTATAATCATATAAAGTCAACTGCCGGGAAAATATTAAAAATCTATAATTTGACATTACTGTGGTTCCTAGAATGAAAGATCTGAGGGTACGGAGTACATGCACCATTGCACATTTTGGCTATTATGTCGAGTGGTTATTGGGAATGATTTCCATCAGAATAATTTGGCAACACTCTGCCGCATATAATCTTTAAACGGTCTGTAGTAATGATAATGAAGAGAGACCATCTCGGGCCACTGTCGAAACTTCTTTAAAACCGGCCAATCTGATTCCAGTATTAGAATAGTGAGGAAGAGCAAAGATAGACAGACAAATAAAAATGATGGTATGACAGCCTTCAAGATGCTGAATCTCTTGGTCGGCACATTCACAGTGGAATTTATAATCGTGTTAGGACCCACAGCTGATAAAGTAGCCAGAGCTCGTTTATTTGGCGTATGAGTACTACTTGATTGAAGAGAACATTCTTCCATATTTTTAACAGCAGGGTCTATCCCGAAACTTGTCAACTGCGATTCAGAGGATGAATGTTCGAAGGAATCACGGAAATAATAATCATTGAAATGATGCGGTGTTTCTCCCGGAGCACCTGTTGAAATTACAATTATTAATGTTATGATAAAAAAAAAACACAGCCCCAAGCTTTTTACAACTAAACCAATTTTATTTACTTAATGTGTCTATGGCTTAAAGGATTTGAGATTCCGACATAATGATTATGGAACAATTAAACTAATATTGATTTGTAATTGTATTCATCGGGGCTGTTGTAATATGTGAATGTAGATTTTACCTTGATACATCATTTTGGTTCTTTGTTCTTCACTCACAGGAGACAACACGTGATCAGCACAATACGGAGAGTTTGGATCTCCGCTGCTTCCAATCGAAGAGGTAGCTACATTTCCAATACAGCCATTACAGGAGTCCAATGGTTCACCAAGAGGTGCAGAATGAGTAGATCTCGGAAGACTGCTATAAACTCCACCTGAAGTAAAAACATTTAATCAATAATTTTTCAACGACTATCGATTAGTTCATTTATTACCAAATTCACTGTTCATTGGTGTTGAAGGTGTGGCGGGCACACTGGAAGCCTTTCGTCTCAAGCCGCTACTTTCAGAGCCGCTGGCCGTGCCATTGCTGCTACGGGAAGAATTTTCATTGGCACTCTGTAATATTTCTCGCTCAGTACGACCCACATACTTAAACTTGCTGCCCCATGAAAAGAAACCTCCCCCTGATACTACAGAAGCATCTGAACCATGAGCCAACCTGATGAAAAATTCACAAATATTTACAAATGCCTTTTGGTTAAAATTTTAGCGAGGAAGAGACTTACGTAAAGAAAAGCATCTGTTCAATAGCACATCTCCAAACGTGACGGCAAGCTGACCCGCTCGGGCACTTAAAACCAACTGTATGTTTTTTCTGAATGAAAGAAACAAAGAACATAAATATACAAGTGAAAAGAAAACTTATCTACAAATGTATTTTACCTCTGGGTAATTTAAGTGCACAATAAACATTTTTCCTTCATAATTGATTTTATGGACTTCATTCCATCGAAAATGATGTGTTTTTCTACTGCCTTGAAAAGTCAATATACCACTATGATTTATTCCAAGATACAATTGATTTCCACGATGATCCTAAAATTATATTAACCATTAATATAATTCAATTTATTTTAATTTTTTAACACTCACAGTGCTTATTTTGACTGAATGAGGATCTATTCCATAAGTATCAAGTTGGCAAGCTATTTTCAAGAAGGCTGACTCGGCTTCTGATGGTTGTTGACCACCAACTCCTCCTTCGGCAACAGGCAGCCCATGTAACTCCTGCATCCTCGCATCGATCACTTCAGTCTGCCGAAGCAACAATTTCATTTCCGACGTATAATTCCCGACATGAACTGCAGGGTCATAATCACCCAATTCACCTATCGTGACCCAATCGTCAAAAAATAACATTGAAATACAATCCAAGTAATACCAATATAATGAAATCAAAATCTACCTTGAATGACCAACGCTCCCAACATTGCAGCCTCATTAGGAGTGCAATATAAGCGGCCATGAAGCAAGTCTCTCTTTAACTGGAGGAATATCTGATAACGAGTCACTTCTTCTTTCAATAATAGTGGATTAGGAGGATAAAACTTTACTCGAAAACTAAAAAGTATCGGACTTTGATCTAAAAAAAATTGTAAAATTAAATGGTTAGATATTATTAATGAAATTTTTCAGTGGCTGTGGATTATTTTATATTACCTTTGACTTGTTTGACAATCGATTTGGCCATATGAAGCCAATGCTGCAAAAAAATATATAAAATAAGCATACAATATTATAAAAAAATATCCAGATCCTCACCCTTTGATTTGCGCCATCAACAAAACGTAATCCAAAATAATCAGTCTCCGTCAAGTTAAGTTGTTGACAAACTGAGTCTAACAAATATTTTCCTTTGTGAGAAGGCTACAAAATATTCGGTTTATTTTAAAATGACAAATGAATTTATTATAGAGTTATATACACTTACGTGAAATTCACATTCTAGTATTTCAGTGTCTTCGAGAAGCCTCACAGTGCATTTATAAACAATGTTGCTGTCATTTTTCCCTCGAAACATGGTTGTTTAAATTTTAACCATTGATAATAGACAAAAATACAGAGGGAACATCAGCTTGCCATTTCTAAAAACATTTAGAATTTTTTTTAAAAGATCGGCTAAATCATACCTACAATTTCAAGTATTTACTATAAAGATATTAGATAAATAATTGTTATTAATTTCAAATTAGTGTTTCGAATATAATGTGGAAAATAATTCGTAAAGAAGAAAATTGATTATCGATGAAAAAACACTAAAAGAAAAACTAATCCATCTCAGTCTTTCTTAAAAGATTTCAATCTTGTTAGTTAAATTACTAGAAAACAAGACAGAATAAAAGTGAAGTATATTTGTTTTGGAGTAATATCTATTTGTAAAGATTCACATTTAGAGTAATTGTACAGTGATGATGATTTAAGGATATATTGAGGAATATACTGACACAAAATCCCCGCAGTGCCGTGTCCACTGACAGACGCCATACTCGAGTTGCCAGTGCAGCTTTTATAAGATTTCTTCTCTTCTGTTCGATATTTCCTATTTAATAGTTTTTTAAGTACTTAATACTTTGTGGTGTGTCAAAGCTCGAACCAAATCTAATAGCTCTTTGTTTTGTTTCCGCTCCAATAATTTTGACAACCTACCTAAAAACAATTTTACCTGTATGTATGAATGTTCGTGAAATTAATTTTATTTAACAAAAAAATAAAGCATTAATATTTAAAAATCAATCTGGCTGAATAAAAAATTTAGAAATGCCAGTGCATAAATAAAACAATCGAGCCAAGTGAAATGTCAAATTATGAAATATAACCTTTAAATTATTGATTGTGATTGTGTGACATGAGAATTCGAAGATCTCGGAGTATTAGATTACCAGATTTCATACTCGTTACCATACTTGGAATAGCTGGAGGTATCTATATTTGGAGACCTTTGATATTGGAGTACATCGAGGAAAAGAATAAAAAAGATAATGGAACGGAAACCAAAACAAACCCTTGATTATATTACTTCAGGTTTGTCCTATAACAAATACGTACTCTGTCCACTAAACTTAAAACATGCTCCTTTTGGTTTTTAGAAAAAATGAAGGAAAAGAATACAACTTTGGTCAACGTTATAACTGACAGAAGCAATACGAAGGGTTTTTGGAATTTTCTGACAAAAAGGAATGTTGTGACAAATACAGCCATAGGCATGGTCTTCATGTTAACATGCTCCATGACCATCTCTACCGTAGTCAGTCCTAGATATTTGAAAAATAGACGCAAACGAGCGGGATTGGAAATCGAAGCACTATATGAAAATGCAACAAACGAATAACCAATGATTAGATAGTATTTGCAACCAATTTTAAATTGTAAATAATATTAATAAAAACTATATAAGTATTAGAAAAATATTTTTTAATATGATTCGGTGCAAAAAAATTATCCTGAGCTTTAGAGGCAGGCCATTATTACGATTGAGTTAAATTTTCCATCAAGAATTCCTCACTCGTTCAACATGGGATTAATAATATTGATGTTTGTACCGCAGTTTATTTATTCCTTGAACTATTAATCAATTAAAATCTTGTTATTGTAAATATATATTTGTACAATATACAATATGATAATAATTGTTGATGGTTTGCTTTTGAAAAAATAAGATACCTATCATAAACGAATCTGCAATAATTTGATACCAATTGATATTATTTGTTTAACAAGTAATATTAATATCCTTCTCCTGAAATCTTTAATTTGAAGACATCAATCCCACATTATTAGACTTACTAGATGCCGCAGTATGAAGGTATTTATTCCGGTAGAGTTTTCATTTTATCCCGATTACCATTTTGTGACTGAATATTCACACAATCAGAGTAACAATTAAAAATGAATGAAACAGTGGATTTATGTATATAATTGTATTGCTAAGTGCAATCAAAAGAATACTGAATATTTACGATGGGCTTAAATTGTTTTTTTTTTTTTTGCAAGAATATTGTCGATTACTAAAGAAGAAATTTTTTTGAAGATGAATGGAAAATTATGTATTTAATTAGTCCATTTTAATCATTGCTAAAAAAAACATCTCGAGGAATACTAATAATTTTGTACTGAAAGAGGCCAATATTATCAATAAATATGTACTTGTACAATCTATAATACTAATATTGTGTTTTGAGATGATAAATTAAGGTAAGTTTAAATATGTACATATGAATCTTTTAATCTGATTCTTTTGCACATACACAGTAAATAGGACAATCGTTTTAAAAAAGTATTTTTATAAAAATCAATCAACCTATTTGCAGTCTTCAACCTTCATAATAAACATATTTAATATTCTTGTACAATTGTATGAACCTTAATGCATTATGCTGATGGAAATTAAAATGTAGTGTTTGTTGTACATACAAATTAATTATTTAAATCTGATATAAACCATTGAAGTGATACTTTCAAATTTGGCATTAGTGATTAATTAATATTTCAATAGAGTAAGTAATAAAAAATCTACATTAATAAAAGCTTTTTAGAGCTTCTTATTGATGAATATTATTAATTAAAAGAGCATAGAATTTAATCAAGTGCAAGATTCGTGCATGCATAATTGAATAATCCAGTTATTTTTATAAACGATTGTTCAATTGAAATATCTCCGAATCAGTGCAGATGTTTGAAGGTCAACCTGTTATTTTTTTCTCTCATATTGTTGCGAGGGGCTCAGCTAATGTGAGGCACGTGATAGAGAAGTAAGAGATAGTTTGATGGAAGTCTTGCAGAATGGCGGAGTAATGACCCCGACAAGCCACGTTCATATGTGAAAGTAATACTTCACAAAATAGGAAAAGCTTGCCACAGGACGAGATAATAATAGATGTCATACCTCGTGTCGCGTTAAAATAGTTTTACCAGCTTGAGGCCAGCTTTGCCCTAAATATTCCAGACAGTATACTACAGAACAATTGAATAGGTTATTGCACAAAATTACAAAAAATAGTTTATTATTATATTTTGAATGATAATCTGGTGTAATGCGTTTTCATATTAGGGGTGGATAAATTATACATACATACTTATTAATAAAATCGAAATCTGAAAAAAATGACGTATTCTTTTGTTTTGCTGAACGGTGAGGTTATTGTGCATTAGCTTTGCTTAAATATTGTGTTTTAGTTATTAGTGTTTAGGGCGTTTCTTTAATAATCCATTCAATTCCACAGCGTCATTATGCAGATCGTCGTGAATATCTCAGGTTTGTTTGACTTACTGATGCACTCATACAATACATACCGATTAATGTCTTCGTGTATCCATTTCGAGGGTGAATGACACCGCAGCATGGCGGCGCAGGGCCTCAGTTTTAAATAAAATGCCAGGTTCAAATTATATAAGCAGTATAATTGCAGAAAAATAAATAAACATAATCTCGGCTACTCGTTTATTACTATGAATTTACACTTCATCTTTGAATCGTATTTTGTTGGCGAACGTTACAAAAATATTTCATATCTGAAGAATATAAAAAACCTTATACAAATTAAAATAACATAGTTGCTGAAGTAGAAAAATATAGTAAGGAATGAGTGAAGCCTTTTTCCTGCGGAACGTCTTCCGGTGGAGGAAGTGTCTGAGAAGCATCTTGAATGTTTGGGTGGGAGACGCTTGGCCTAGCTACTTCTTGGCCTTGGTGGCTTTCTCAGCGGCCTTGGTCACCTTGCCGCCGGCGTTGGGGTCCTTGAAGTTGACGCCCTTGATGACTCCGACGGCGACGGTCTGTCTCATGTCACGCACGGCGAACCTTCCGAGGGGAGGGAACTCCTGGAAGGACTCCACGCACATGGGCTTGGTGGGGACCAGGGTCACGATGGCGGCGTCTCCTGACTTGATGGCCTTGGGGAGATCCTCGGTGGACTTGCCGGTACGACGGTCGACCTTCTCCTTGATCTCGGCGAACTTGCACGCGATGTGGGCGGTGTGGCAATCCAGCACGGGGGTGTAGCCGTTGGAGATCTGGCCGGGGTGGTTCAGCACGATGACTTGGGCGGTGAAGTCGGCGGCTCCCTTGGGCGGGTTGGCCTTGGAGTCTCCGGCCACGTAACCACGACGCAACTCCTTCACGGACACGTTCTTTACGTTGAAGCCCACGTTGTCTCCGGGCACGGCTTCCTGGAGAGCTTCGTGGTGCATCTCCACGGACTTGACTTCGGTGGTCAGGTTAGCGGGGGCGAACACGACGATGGTGCCGGGCTTCAGGACTCCGGTCTCCACACGGCCGACTGGTACCGTTCCGATACCGCCGATCTTGTACACGTCCTGGAGGGGAAGACGCAGGGGCTTGTCGGTGGGGCGGGCCGGGGGCAGGATGGCGTCCAGAGCTTCGATCAGGCACTTGCCGTCGGCCTTGCCTTCCTTGCGCTCCACGGCCCATCCCTTGAACCAGGGCATCTTGGTGGAGGGCTCCAACATGTTGTCGCCGTGCCATCCTGAGATGGGCACGAAGGCCACGGCGGCGGGGTTGTAACCGATCTTCTTGATGTAGGAAGACACTTCCTTCTTGATTTCCTCGAAACGGTTCTCGCTGTAGGGTGGTTCAGTGGAGTCCATCTTGTTGACTCCGACGATGAGCTGCTTGACTCCGAGGGTGAAGGCGAGGAGGGCGTGCTCGCGAGTCTGGCCGTTCTTGGAGATACCGGCTTCGAACTCTCCGGTACCGGCGGCGACGATGAGGACGGCGCAATCGGCTTGGGAGGTTCCGGTGATCATGTTCTTGATGAAATCTCTGTGTCCGGGAGCGTCGATGATGGTGACGTAGTACTTGGCCGTCTCGAACTTCCACAGGGCGATGTCGATGGTGATACCACGTTCACGCTCGGCCTTCAGCTTGTCCAAGACCCACGCGTACTTGAAGGAGCCCTTGCCCATCTCCTGGGCTTCCTTCTCGAACTTCTCGATGGTACGTTTGTCGATTCCGCCGCATTTGTAGATCAAATGGCCGGTGGTGGTGGACTTGCCGGAGTCGACGTGGCCGATGACGACGATGTTAATATGGATCTTTTCCTTGCCCATGTTTGTGGTTCTGGAAACACAAGACACATTATTAACTCAAATTGCACTATTATCATAAGGGGCGGTGCAAGGATCAGTGAGGATCGGCGAGGAAGACAATTATTATAATGTGGAAGTGACATTGGTTTGAGGAAGAAACCAGTCATGAGTCATTGTGCAGCGCGGCCGGTGACAACATGGCGGGTGGACCATGACCGGCTAAACAGACAATGCACCACTAAACCATGGCTGATTATCCACAACAAGTGTTCCTCGTAACCTGCCGCGGCCGAGGCGCACCACGAGGACCACTGCGCTCAGGGCGAGGCTTCACAATGCACACTTGTACTAGCAACACGTGGCCGGCACTGCACACTTTGCAACATCTCTTCAATAATCACTCAAATATTACAAAACTAGTGTTGCGCAATGTGACGAGGGGTGCGGGCTGTGCAGGCTGTGCAGGGGGCGTGGCTTGAGGCGAGGATGCAGTAGTGAAGAGTGATAATTACCGGAGGTGTTCTGGCACAAGTGTCTCCTGTCACCGCTTCGAACAGAATGGCCGAGCAACGTGTCTGGCTGCCGCTCCCCTCCTCTCCTCTCCTCTCCTTCAAGGACCGACTACTTCCTTTTCCGTTGGTGACACGTTCGGTACAATCGCATAAATAAATTACATTTTCCCAAATTTCCTCCCAACACATCAATTTTCATAAATTATATTTACATTTTTCAAATAATCATGCAAAAACACACATTTTCATATATAACACCGAACATTTCACTACAATTATTATCTCCAAAAAATAAAAATATTCAACTCCATCAGATCAGGATATATAGGAATAAAAAAAAAACTATTCGAATATTTTTACACTGAATTTGACCTTATTCAATTCATACAGCAGTCATGTGTTTATTTTTTGTATTAAAATAAATTCATAAATTCAAATGGAAATGTATCTGCAGATTTGATACATGCAGACGTTGATTTATCTTTATATTAAACTTTGTTTGACCTGTGCTGAGAAAATTTAATGGAAATTGTAAACATTCATTGATTTTACATGAGACATTTAAATATATTCATTTCCTCTCCTACATTGTTAAAACCACATACATAATGTTTGACTTAATGAAAATATTCAGAGACGGATGGAAATTCGCCGAGACAGTCTGGAAAACTTAGGGTGACCACACGACTATCCAATTTAGGGTTTTATTCTTTGTTATGTGAATCGAATAGTATTGGAAAAGTGGGTTTAGAATACCCAAGATGGATTGATTGATTTTTTTTTACTTGAAATGAAATATAAATTATGTTTTATATCGCTGAATTGTTGGAGACGATAGAATATAAGTTTATTTTTAAATACATATAATGTGTTTTGCATCGCGTCAATACTTGGGTAAAATGATAATAATTGTTATGAAAGATAACATTTCCTCGATATACTTATTCAGATTGATTTATTAATAATTAATATCGATTTAACATGCAATGTATATCGTAGGTACAATATAAATTCTTTGGTCCACTTCTTGGAATAGTTCAATGTACTTCATAAATAGTCAATCAAAATTTTTAGTGAAGACCTTTGTGGAAAAACAGCAAATGTCACATAAATAAATTTGTCAAGAGACACTAAAAACATCAATATCTTGATATATGTAGAAATTTACTGAAAGGTGTATTTTCATCTGCTGTTTTTCCGCTAAGATCTTTAATTGGTTCATGGAGATGTTTTGTGCAAATGTTGAATGTCTTTTGGGGGTATTTCGCTTAACATTTGATTGTTAGTCAATCTTTTTCTTCATATTTTAAAGATCATAATGATCACCCTATTGAGATATGCTTTCTTTTTCTTTTGCTATTTCTTAGCTAATATCTCAGAGTAAATAAATTTTAATTACTCTAAGGTTAATATCAATACAATCATTTTGAAAATTTGTGGACATCTACTGTTTTTCCGCTAGGCTCTATTTTTGAAGTCGAAGCAGTCGATTTTTATACAGAATATTATGTTGATTTGTTTTCGAGTGTAGGCACTTTAGTATTAAAACAGGGAGAGCCTCGGAATTTCGAGATAACAAGCTGAAAACTATTTGGTATGTTAAAAATCTTCCAAAAAGTCTCATAAAATCACGTGTAGGCTTTATAAGTTATTCGAGGTCAAAGGTCACAAAAATTTGCCAAACACAAAAAATAGAAATAAAAAATTATGTTTTCAGCTTGTTATTGATCGGTACCGCTGAACTAAAGAATGCCAGACAACTGAACTCAAGATGACGGACAAATCAGACGAGTCTGAGTGAGGCAATTGGTGTTGCCTCTCTCAAACTCACCTGCTTGGTCCGCCATCTTAATATTTATCATGCACATGTCCGGCCTTCTAATACTGGTGGTGTTGGTTAACTCATTTGACTATGCCATTAGGGCCATATTCAATACAATGGTTAGTGCATAGATATAAACATAATATATCGCATTGTATATTATGAAGCCCGTGTATTGTTGCACTCTTCTCTCCCATTCAATAAAGGCATAAGTGTGTCTCCCTCACTCAACACATTTCTAGTGACCACTGAGGGTGATTGTGACAATACTTTGGTAATATTTTAAACATGTTAAAGAAGTAGTGTTTAGTAAAAAGTGAGGCTAGATGTATTTGAGTGTATGTTTGAGTCCATATGACATGTAGTAACAATGCATTTACCCATTTTACTGTGAAATATAACTGAAGATATGAACAGAGATGTTTACAGTATAATTGTTTGCCAGGTAACTCATGTTTTTGGTCACTTGAACTAAACACGCATTTAGCCACTTATGCTATTTCTTATGTTTATATCTATGGGTTAGTGAGTCGTGGGTACCAATCGACTCAGTATTCACTCTATTAATTTGAGCAAATAAAAAGTGTGGTGTTCGTAGTGTGTTGCCGTGGAAATGGTACGACCCGGAGAATTTCCCAGGCACCAGTTGATAAAATCAATAAATCCACACGTGGGCGGCTTCGGGCACGGGAGAGGGTGGAAAGGGATGCTGAATACATTTTGAGAGTGCGCACTGAACTAGACAAGGAGGACAAGCAGCACAACCAGGTGAACCACCACCAGATAAACAGCCTTCATCATGACCAGCAATGCCGCTGCTTCGAGGGAGCTGCTGCGCCGAGGAGCTCATCGTCCTGGTCCTCGCAACAGAAATTCTAAAGAACAGTGCTTCGACCTGACGCATGTATGCATGACAGTGCGGCCGTCAATACATGCTGTTGTGGATCCGCCGCCCCCCTCAGGAACAGCCGCCCTGCCCCCGCCGCAGCCCCCCCCCGACCGCAAGACCAGACACGTGATGAAGGCCCTCAACCAACTGCACGACCTCCCCAGGGCCAAGCCTAACATCCTCATCATCGGTACGACATTACAACCGCAACAATTACAACAAACAACACATGTTTCAAATAAAAACACACTTTTAGGTACACCCGGTACTGGGAAGTCTACAATTTCAAAAATAATATGTGAAAAATTCGGATTTCAGCATATTGATGTTTCAGCATTTGCAAAAGAACACAAATGTATCATCTCCTACGATACAACATATCAATGTGCCATCATTCAAGAAAGAAACGTATGTCTTACACTATTCAAAATATATACAAAATTTAAATAATATAAATGTGATTTTCAGCTCTTGAAACATCTAACTCCTCTTGCTTTGGAAGGTGGTAAAGTATTAGATTATCACGGATGTGATTTCTTCCCCATAAGGTGGATCGACGTTTGTTTCGTTATTCGAACGGATAACACGATACTGTACGATAGATTGGTGGAAAGGTAATTTAATAATGTATGACTTCGAGCAATCACGTATTTATTACGATTGTATTTTAAGGGGTTACGGCGAAGTTAAAGTGCGGAATAATGTCGAAGCGGAAATATTTCAAACTCTATTTGAAGAAGCTCATTCGGCTTACGATCCCAAAATGATCCGTCGCTTGACCAACGACACTGAAGACGAGCTTGAAAAAAATATAGAAACGATTGGGAAATGGTACAGAAAGTGGAAGAGGAGACATCACAAAGAAGATTAAATTGATCACCCTCGTCGGTTGCATACATTATTAAGTTCATGGCCGCAACAAATGTGCTGATGATTTAGAGTTAAACGAATCGTTCTCAAACGATCTTTAAATATGTGTTAATTTTAAGGTCCGAGAGCTTTTTAGATTTGGCCGTCCTAAGAATTATTTTTTTACTTCTGAAATCATTCACAATCTTTCATTTGGTATTTTATTATACTTCTTAAAAATATGATGTAGTGAGATGTGCCAAATGATTTTATCACCATCGTCTGTTTTTTTTTTATATATGTCGTTATACATTCTTACTTAAATGTACTATAAATATATTTTGGATAATTATAATATTGAAATTATCAAAATATGTATTTTTGTCTATTTAACCAATTCTTCAACTATTGATGTTTAAAAAAATTGATGTGGAAAATGAATAAAAAAAACATTGATGTTGTTAAGGAATAGTGTTTTATTTAATAATTCAAATAATAACATAGCAATGACTATGACACTACAATGTATTTTTGGGGAAGTCGGTTTGGATCTGCGGATGTCTAAAGATTGACATTTGCACTACAAACATAAGAATAGTTATTTTTCTCTGAATGATAAAATAAAAAGAAAAAATCATACATATTTCATTTGATAGTAAAATTGAATAACACTTTTTTCCTTTAATTTCTTCCTTTACTTCCCAAAAATCTCATCGGTGTTTATTAAGATAATGTCTGTTACTCAATTTTAGTAATTACTCATGGTAAATTCTGTCATTTCAGTCGATTTTATAAAAGTACTTATTAATTTTCTAAGTGTATCGAATATGTTTGACAATCATCTTCCAATGACTCGGCTTGACTGAGTGTCGAAGAATCTTCAAATGGAATAGCGGCATTTCTAGGTGAATTTTCATCAGCTATTGGCAAAATGAAATTACCGTTTTTCACATTATAAGTGCCGTCATTATCAGAATTAGACAATTTCGCATTGGATTTCTTCATAATATGATTGAATTTGGTTAAATCTACCGAATACGTATCACTTTCGGATACATTTTTAACAATAAATATATCTTCTTCCATTGACGCAGCTGGTTTTTTATTTTGTTCAGTTACCCTACCCTGTTTAGCATTTTTCAATATGCTATCCATTTTCACTATCAAGTCCCACAATCTTATATTGTTTGTGTCTGCAATGTCTTCAGAACGATGTACGATTTTTTTGGGTGTCTCTTTTTCTTTAGGTGTTGAAAAATTTAACGGCAAAGGTATATTCAATTTTGTTTTGGTTGGCATTGTAGAAAATAAATCCAATCCAAGTTCTGAATCATTCTCCGCACTCTCGTCGTAGTGACTTATTAACAATGGAATATTTTTTCCATATGATGAAAGTGATATCAAATGGTATATTGGATTATAGTCGACTGCGATTATTGGATTGCTGTCTAAAATGGGCGGATCGTACAACGCGATGGTTTTTCCAGTTGCTGCGTCAAATGCTTTATTTCTTATAAATATGATTGTACTGCATGGAGAGATTTTGCCTCTAGTTTGATATCTAAAACAAATTAAATCAATAATGTATGAATGATTGGATGATATAAGGCTTCAATAATTAGACCACAGGCGGATGTTTTAAAATGTTAAAATATTAAATATATTATGAGGCATTCAGAATCTTTCACAAACAACTTCAATATTTTAAAAAGAATACTGATAATGATAAACCAAAAATGCATTTTGATAGCCCATAAAAAGTTAGTATCGTTTGTGCATTAAAAATTTTTTTTTTCATTTAATTATCCCTCATTTTTATATTATAAATGAATTCCAAGAATATGTACATTTTTAGGTTTTTACTCGATTTATTTAAACTGGATTTGGGAGCTTTTGATTTTATATAGTATGTAAAAAATGCCTTATCCCTTCATTTATGTAATGGCATTTTAAAAATAATTCCTGAATATCATCTTCAATTCATCTGCCCAATACAAACGAGTATTTAAGCAAATCAAAGGTGGTTGTTAAAATCCCTACTAGGGTTCGGACTATCGAGGATTTAATACCTGCACGAGTCATTGTCTTTGTAACAAGTAAATGCAGTTTGAGTCATGAGATCCAAATTCCAAGAGACCGAATGACGTAATACAACCAACATTCTCCTTCCGTTGGGGAACAATTGAATATCATTTATTATTTGATCTTTGAACTCTTTAACAAGAATTTTTCTAAAAGAAACAATACAATAATAATAATGCAAAATATGTATTTTTTATATTTTACGCACTGAGTGTTGTACCAGCTGCCTTCGTCACAATTCCATTTAATTATCAATCCGTTGCTATCTGCCGAGTAGAATGTCTCACTATTATTCACAAAACAAACGCTGCTTATGAATCCATCATGTCCTTCGAGCTCTTGATGAAGTTTATATTCATCGCCGTTCGACCAAATCCTCACAGTTTTATCGTAGCCTCCCGTTACCAAAATATTAGAATTGCACGGACACACTTTCGCGGTGTACACAAAATTAGAATGTGTAATTTTCTGCAACATACATTGAGACGAATCGTCTACTTTCCATAAACATACCGAACAATCTGCCGAGGCCGATACCAGATTGTTAATCCAACACATATCATAAATTATATTTGTATGACCGACTAATTTAGTTAATTCTGTAAGTTCTGGTACCTTAAATAATTATAAATAGTTACAAAATATTTTTTTTATCATTCATAAATGAAAAGCACACCTTGTACACGATTATAACATATTTTTTTCAATTAAGACGCTGCAAGCTAAAAACTTTCCACAGCTACTAAACTTTATCAACGTTGACCCTCTTTCACTGTTGTAAATGCACTTTGTTAACCTATTAGGTATTTTACAATGTGCTAATTTGGGTCGTTCAACTAAATTGTATTGAGTCCGTGCATAGTCGGATTGTTGGTTTGTATTTATATTTAATGTGCTTTCCATCAGAGACGACTTGATGCTGTTTATAATTTGTAAGCTTTCCTCTTTCAAAACCGCTCTCAAAGTCACTTTCAAAAATCCCGGATACTGTATCCAATTTTTCGACTTCCACCATTGGAATAGAGAGTTCGATAATGGAGGTTCATAAAGTTGTAGTTTCAATTTCCTATTAATGTTTGTCACGTGTTTATCAACAAACGGATTTACAAATGCAACAGCCAATGTGGTGGTTTCCGCTGAATAAAATCAGAGATTTAAATCAAAGAATAATAAAGTAGAGATAAAGAGTGTTTGTTTTTGAACCTGTAGATGATTTTTCAGATACCACATTTTTATCTATCATTTCAAACATAATAAGATAATCGTTTATTTGTATCAAACAGTCGATGAACTCGTTTTCAAACAATACAAGTTCATTCCACTGCGGCGACATTGTTCTGCAAAATAAATAAATATATTTAAATCATTTTTACAATGGTCGAAATCATAAAGGTCTACATTTCTTCAGTTTGGAGTTAATGTGGGTTATAAATTTTAATTAATAAATAATGCTTTTGATCGTAACATTCAACAAATTTTCCCATAGTATTCCGAACAGTTCAAAATATTCAAAGGGTTCTAATTAAAAATGACATTTTGAAAGTAAAAAATATAAAACATCATTAATCATCAGTAAAGTCATGGGCGCAAACAGGGGGTGGCTAAAGGAATCAGATGCCCCCCTTGGATTGATTAATTGAAAAAAATACATTATTTTGCCCCCAATAGAAAATTTTCTGGGGGCACCGACGGAAACATTGATAAGAATTTTAAGAAAATACAAACCCATGATAATAAATGTTATACGGTTTCGTGACTATTTCACATTTAATTTGCTTTTCATTTTGAATATCGAATAAATATATTTTTACAACAGGTGATTTTAGAAAATCATACTTAATAAATTTTGAGCACTCGTGAATATAAACACCTGAAAAAGATTAATAATTTAGTATTGACAGATTGTAAACTGTGTAATTAGAAACAAACCTATAACTTTGAGTTTTTTAGTATCATCGGAATGTAATTGAGTTTCTTTTGAAATGTTTTCTCCTTTACGTTTTTTGCGCCTAGGTTTTGGCTTTGGCGGGTCGGATTCTCTTGATCCTAATTCCGTGCTATCCTCGTTTATTATCTCAACTGTATTTGCAAACTCGGTCAATTCAACTTGCTCTACATTTGCAGGATTCAAAAGAGTTTCTTTGCTTTCCGACTTTTCTTTACTCAGTTGTTTTCTAAATGCTTTTGCTAAGGCTGTCGGGAAGTCTGCATTTTTCTTGCGCGAATCGGAAACTTCTTTCGAGCTGCTGCTTTCAGATATTGTGTGCACATCCACGTCGACCTTCCTCAGCGAAGACGCGGTGTTCTTTTCATTTGTAAACGAGACTGCGTCTAAACTTTTCTTGTCATCTTCGCTCTCGTTGATAAATTCATCAAGATCGATCTCTTCTTCGGCAATCAATTGCCTTTTCGAAGAGTATATACTTTTTTGCCTAGAAATTGTCAATGCAGAGTAATTTTTAAAAATTATCTGTCATAAAATTGTTATAATCGAACATGAGAATTTAAATTTATCAAAGACTATTATCATAAAAATATAATAAATACCTCGAAGGAGAAGTAAATGATTTTACAATATTCATATTGCAACTGTCAGTGAAGTTTGTTTGATGACTGTTGTCATGGTTACAAATGAACTATTCTTGTTTCTTATGTTTGTAGAGCAAATGTCAAACTTAGGCATACTAAATGTAAAATATGGTATTCTTGTATTATAGAATTGCAGCAATCTCAAATGAAACGTGATATAGAATTCGATATTTGCTCTACAAACCTTAGAAAAAAAAGAGTAATATCAGCATCCGGGTTAAATTGCATTCATGTTGATAATAAATAAGATAAATAAATATATTTTTTATAGTTTAATATGTTTCAAATTACAAAATTATTACCAACATATGAGATTAGACAGAATTGATATGTGGAACATTTATTTTAATAAAACGAATGAATGTTTTAATTAAATTTTATATGAAACATACAGAAAAATAAACATTACAAAATTCTCCATTTAACTTATAAGTATACTGTGTGCTTTCTAAATGTGATAGCCTCGGAACGTATTCAATCACTTAAAGTATAAAAATAGAGAAAGGAATAACAATGCGTGTATTATTATAAAGTAATAAAATTAAAAAAATGATCACTGTTCTCACTCAAGTGCGGGACACTTAAATATTATTTGTTGTTGCTTTACAAATATCCTTAATACACAATGCGAGCACCGACACTTACTTCAGGTAAATGCGACAATATGATGTAATGGTTTTAATATAATACGTTTGATGTTTGATAATGAAGCACATTCCCTGTGAAACTTTTACAGTTCAGTCTTCTTGGGGTTTCCTTTCCTGTCGAATCCGCTCAACTCGTTGGTGGCGTGTTTGGCAATGTACTTCACAAAGTCGTCCAATTCGCGGCCGCCCTTTAAAAATATTTTACAACATTAAATATAAAATTAAAAGAGCCACGAGTCCGAGATGAGTTGTCGATGGATAATTCAAGCATTATTAAAAGTATATGAGTAATAAAGGATTTCGTCTGGAAAAATGTTTAATTCACTAAGAACATGATTGTGCAAAAGATCATTATCTAATTTCTTACTTATTAAAGTGTTTATTATATTTGCTAAATGAAAAATTGCATATAAAGAATGCGTAGAAAATAAAAATGACTTGCCGATTATTAACCAAAAAAATAGGAATCATACAAATAAATTAAAATCAAAAGCTCCCAAATCTATTTAAATGGATTTAGCGATTCCACCGACATATTAGCAGGCCATACAACTGCATGTATAAATATCAAGATGGCGGACCAATTAGACGAGCCTGAGTGAGACAACATTAATTGTTTTGCACTAAATTTCAATTTGTGTGAATTTTGTATAGAGGTGTAAATCGTTCTTCATTACAGTGTTGCCTTATTCAAACTCATCTGCTTGGTCCGCCATCTTGATATTTATATATCGAGTTGTATGACCTGCTAATATATCAATGGTATTCAGTCAATTCAGTCACTCAAATGATCAAAGCTGATGTAAAATACGATCAACCAAATTAAATACTGTTTTTTTTTTTGGATAATATTAAAAATCATATACGAATGCTCATAAATACTTGCATATTGAAAATATTAAAAGAATTGTTTATTATATGCATACCTCATAAGAAACTGGTTTTTGTTTGTTGTCTTTTGAAACCCAGAAGATGGTTGGGAATCCCTTGACATCGTATTGAGGAGGAACATCATTGTTGGAAGCGTCGAATTTCACAATAGCAACATCTTCGTTTTTCAACTATAATACACACAAACATATTAGAATATTTAATATTCAAAAATCACAAGTCTATTGTATACCTTTTCTCCCAATTCGTCGTAAATTGGAGCGAGTTTTTTGCAGTGTCCGCACCACGGGGCATAAAATTCAACGAGTGTGTCTTTTCCGTTGTCGGTGACGATTTCATTGAAGTTCTTGGCGACGGCGATTTTGACTGGACCGCTGTTGTCTTCGGGGATTTCTTCAGACTTGATGTAGGGGGTGAGTTTTCCGTCCTTCAAGTTCTGCAAGAATTCTTTAAACGCTTCGACGCTGAATTCTTCTTTCAAGACAAACTTGAGACCTTCGGCATTGTGGGCCAAGACGATGGGCTTGTCACCCTTGACGTAGTCGAATCCGAAAGCGTTCAATTCATGGGCGAATTCATCCTTGGAGCTGATGGCGAATGTGAAGTCACTGGCGAATTCCTTAGCAACCTGTGCACAAAATATGCATGAGTGACATTGAAAATAATTTTTAATGACATGATAATATTTATTTAACGGTGTTTGTTGAAAATTATCAGTTCTTTTCAGTTAATTATTTTTTTTTAAATGTGTTTTACAAATATTTTTCCATACCTTCAAAATACGGTTCCTCCAGTAATTTGTGCCCTTGATATTTTTCACATAGTCAACACTGAAGTAAGCAATAACTGTTGGATTCTTGAAGTCGGGAGCTGAATCACGAGTACGATGACCTACCAATCCATGGCTGCGGAAATTAAATTAATTAATTTAACTTGACTATGCAAATATATATTAATAACAATTGTAAAATATTTACAAGTTCTTGATGATGAATTCGTTGAGGTCGGTGGTTTCGCTGCTTCCAGAGTATGTAACAGAGTTTTCTTCAAATTTATTGTTCAAATGCTTGGGACGGTACAAAACAATTGAATCACTGAAATGAGATTAGTTTAAATATTGTTAATGTTTAAATATATAAAAGAATTGTAATATATCACTTACGTAAGTTCCTTAGCCTTGAGAACATCAGAGGTGGTGGTGTGAGCAAATCGGACCTTTTCGCGCAACTTATCGGCAAGTTTCAAGAAAGCAACCTTCAAATCAGATTCTTTTTCAAAGAATCCAACAACTCCGACTTCATCTTTGGCAATAAATTGGTCAAACTCTTCAACCGTCTTAATTTCCTTGGAACTGGGACCGACTTGTGCCCTCATGTATTTGATAATACCATCTATAATTTGAACGTTTTAATTTAATATAATCTAATCAAATATTATTTTTCAATATGTAGACAACTTACTGGCTTCACGAGGACCGTTGTAGTCTTGAGAGACCTCACCGTTGCGGAAGATCTTCAGTGTAGGATATCCAGAGACAGAGAATTTACCGCAGGTTTCCTTACCACCTTCTGTACAATCTACTTTAGCGAGGATGATCGGTGGGTCGTTGGTCTTCAACACTTCAGCAGCTTTGGCATATTCAGGCTTCAACCGTTTACAATGTCCGCACCTAAAGAAAAGATGTATCTTATATAAAAAAAATTGCAATACCAAATGCACCACGCAATTATACTTTTGGTGTGATATTGGGTTATCTAAACATTCTGTTTGTTCACCTGTTAAAGTAATTTTGAATGTTCAATATTGGCAGTGTTACTTAACAGCGATATATTTCTACAGCTTAGTAATTTTCCAAAATGAACGATAAATTTAATTTATTTCAGAACAATCTATTGATTCAAATAATTATGATTGTATAGTATTTTTTTTATATTGGTAAAGAATATATAATCTGCCACAGGTTTTTGTGTTTTTATTTTAATAGTGAAGATTAGATATTTTTGTTAGTACAAAATATGAATTATAAAAAAATAACCGAACTTTTAGAATTGAATATATCATTTATAAATGTATGCACTTTTGCATTAACATAAAAATATGTTTATTTAACTATGTATGAATATAAAAATGCCACGTAATTATGAATGCGGCATTTCCTTTTGGAAGAAAATTTTTGTTAAAGTATTAATGCATTAGAATAAATGTTGAATAGGGTGTTTTACCAAGGGGCGTAGAACATTACGAGGGCGGTGTGATCAGTGGCGGACAACTCGGATGAGAAGTTATCATCAGTCAGGTCCAGGATTTGTTCTTCACCGGCATAAGCCACGCCCACCAGCACGGCCAGGAGGAAGAGCACCTTCATGTTGGCGAGACGGAACAGCGACAGTGGAGAGTGACAATGGCAGAGTGCAGCAGGAACAGTGCTCAGTAGAGGCGAGCGCAGGCTGACTATAACGACTACACCAAGGACGTGTCCCTCTAGCCGGCTCCGCTGTCCTCTTCTGATTGGTCCACTTCACCGCTACACCAACCTGGCAACATTTACTTACACGAACACCACCATTTTCAAAAATAAAATACTTAAATAAATACTTTTAATCAAGAACTCATTGAAATCAGGTATTGCTACCCAAAATACACATTGCAAGTATAGAGATTTAAAAAAAAAACTTAATTGATTATTAAAAATATTTATAAATATAAATATGTGTGTGGCAACTTTGCAGATGTCATATTTTAAGGTTATGCATATAGTAGTTTGTCAGAGAATAGTATGACAGCGATGATTCCAAGGTAAATACGCTTAATAAAAACCTCCAGTGGTATATTAATATCAGATTTTTAAATATCTTTTAATTTGCAGACGATTAAATCTAAACAACTTGATATGGCATCCAGTAAGAAGATATTCCAGCAAACTTCCCACAAATGATCCTCCCAATGATGAAAAAGTAACCGAAAACACACCAACCTCTAAAAGCGGAAATCCATCAGACAAACTTAAACAATTGTTGCAAGCTATGATTGAGGATAAAACAAAATTAGAAGCCAGCAAAAAAGAATTTGAATCTAAAATTCCCTACACAGATGTTGGATATAGAAAACCCAAGAAACCCGTTTTAGAAGAAACTGAAAATACCGATGGTATATTTTGACACATAATGTGTATAATTATATATTCATTTTTTTATTTTAAAATTGTTTTCTTTAGAGGGTGCGATGAAAAAAGCAGTGAAAAATGTAGCAGACTCATTCGGAGTAGATGCAAATAAAACAGAAGCCGAATTACTTTCTAAGGTTATGGATGGTCCTAAACGTATGGATATAGATTGGAAGTGAGTGTAAATTCTTTTGAAGGTATTGATAAATTGTACAGTGAACATTTAATTTCAGAGAATTCATCACTGGAATGAACATCGATGCGACTGAAGAAGAAACCACTTCAAGAGCCAGAGAAGTCAAACAACATTTGAAAAATAAAACTACATTCAACCAAAGAAAAGATTCGTCGAAATTTCAACAACGGTAAGGCATTTATTCAACAGTAATTCAGACGTAAGTGTATTTATTACCTTTACTTTTTTAGAGACACCACACCCGGTCCGGATGTTTTTAACGGCACACCTCTGGGAATATTCTCAAAATCATCTATATCCACTTTTAAGAGCGGCCCGGAATTAAAAACGTGGGATTACCTTCACAACAAAGACCTCAAGTTGGCAGTGACCCATCCGCCTTCAAATTATTTTGATAAAATGATATTGTGGACGAACCAAGGCAAAATATGGAAATTTCCCATTGATAATGAACAAGGTATTTTATTTATTTTCCTCCCGTAGAAGATTAATTGTAATTATATTTATTTTATCAATTTAGGTATGGAGAAAGAGCAAGAAGTGCATTTTTCAGAACACATCTTCCTGGAACAACATTTGGAGGGATGGTGTCCTGAAAAAGGTCCCATCAGACATTTCATGGAACTTGTATGCGTCGGCCTGTCAAAAAATCCTCATGTGTCCGTAGCTGATAAAAAAGCTCACATAGATTGGTTCAGAGAATACTTTGAATCGAAAAAGAGTTTCCTCATCACAGCTGGAGCATGGGACGGAGAGACAAGTGTTCAGGCATAGTTATATTTAAACGTAGTCATAGTCAATAAATAATGTTAAAATTAAATGCTATCTTTCATTCAGGTATTGTGGGAATTCTGGTGTAGGTATAATATATTAGCTGTTTTTTTTATTGATTTTATTTGAATGATTTAGAAAAAATGTTAACAGTATGGTGTAAAAATTGACACATTTTTTTTTTCGTATACAACATAATGGCCACACCCTCATGATACTTCAGAATAATCTAAAAGTTTTTTTTTAATTTAATGCTAAATATAGTAGATGTGTACAAAAAAGCTTTACATTCCAGTAAAGAATAAACTGTATGGGCATGTAAAGTAAAGAAAAAGTGAACATTAATAACTATATTTTTTATAAGGGGAGAGTTTGGCAAGAGTATTTCCAAACAGGAACTTTTCAATATGGCATAATTTAGCCAAAAAAAATTGAGCACACGACAGTCAACGAGCCTCTTGATCTTACATCGATACAAATCAAACTTATTATTAGAATACAGAGATGCATACATAACATATTATTTTACATTCGTTGTAACATTAGCACCATCAGACAAAACAGATGATTTTAATAAACACTATTGATTACCGAATTACATTTGATATGCTTCGTCGTATACATTAAAGAATGTAAAATAATAAAAAAACCATAACCTTAACAACAAAATCGAGTAGTGACTCGTCATTGCAATATTAAAATAATACATTTATGGAACTTTGTAAACACTTATCGACTACCAAATAATGATTTGAATAAATTAACCACCGAATACAAGTAGGTAATTAATAATTTAATTTAGACGAGTGAGGTTTATTAAAACGATGTACATTTTAATAACTTGAAGCAATACAAATCGAGCAATTCATCTGCCCTGGACAGTGGTGAGTGAATGGTCCTTCCGTGGACGGAGGTACAATGACTGCATGCCACTGAGGCCACACATCCGATAACGACGAGTTCTGTACCGACGACGACCTTTTAGAACTACCTCCGTCTACTCACATAACCTGGAAAAATAATTCATTTTAAAAAATATCCTTCGCTTAATCCCATACTTTAAAATGCAATTGAACAAACCTGCAATATTTGGCTCGCCTCGAATGCTGTACCGGGTAGTAAAATAACCGGTGACGAGACATGGCCCGATTCTACGCATATCACGTTTGGATATTCGTCTTCGCCAAAGTCTTCTATTTCCTTGGCCATGTCGATCCAAGGATTCCACACGACTGCAAATAATATACAAAAAATATTAACACCCATATTTTATACCATCTTCAGACGGATGAAGCCAAAGTCCCGCTATCATTTTGATTGCACACCATGTTGGTTTCACCATTTTTTATTCATTCTTATGGCGTATATTTATTAATTTATTTAAACGTCACATAACCAAGATGGTACTTTTGCTCGACCCATTATATTTTGAGGCATTTTTTAAATAAAAAAATACATAAATAGCACATTGAACATATCGATGCTTGAGAGGAAAAAGTTCCTAAGCGACATTCGGACAATTTTACAGTAGAACCGTTTAAAGCTATTTTTTAGACAATAAAAATCATAACTTTATTCCTATTGAAGATATCAAAATGATTCCTTTTCAACTTATAATATAATAAAACTGATATGATAAAATATTTATTGTATGATGACTTTAATAATAAAATTTCTCACTTTTATAAAAATAATGACTGACCAAGTGACAGTAAAAAATCATCGTATAAGTCACCAACAGTTCGACCATTCGACACAGAAAAAAAGGCGATTCCAGTGGTGTATAACTCAATATTTACTTTTTACTTTCCAGCGTCGATATTCTTTAGTATATAATTCTAATATATACTTTGATTTTTCGAATATTATTTATTATAATGGAAAATGCTTTATCCCTTAAATAACATGGTGCATTTTTCCCAAACAGAAATTCTAATAATATTTATAATTACCTGTATCAGGGAAATTGTATTTCTGAATGCGCATCTTCCTTCCACTCACTACATTAGTGATGATATGTTCTTGTGGTGTATTTTGGTATATTCTATCCGTCCATTCGGATATAGTTACAACTTCTCTTCCTTCCTGATAGATTGTGCCTTCTCTCGTCTGAAATAATTATCATTATAAACATACAAGTCTTAAAATAAATTAATTTAAATATTTACCTTATCGATGAATGTACAGCCGTGCAAGCCGGTGATTTGACACCGCCTAACATCAGGAACTTTGAAATAAGTATGCAAAAGCATATTGAAACTAAACGTTAAATCTTTACTGGGATTATAAACACCGACGTTGAAGTGCAATTCCTTCTCGCGCAAAATCAACCTGTACGTTAATCGAAATCTAAAAAAAAAAAACATTTATATAAATTGAACGAATAAATGATTTATGCCGAAATATAAAATACTCACTGATAATTCCACATGGACCTGGTGAAGTCATTATCCATTAGTGAGAATATCGCTTCAACATCGCCGCTGGGAAGTCTTTCTGGGGGTTTTTCGACTAACCATCTCGCAATTCTGGCAAATCCATGCTGAGGACCAAAAGACCACGGTCCGAATTGGGCTACAATGATTGTTTAATTTTTAAATAATTTTATTTGGCAACTATTATAAATATGTAACACTTACGAAATACGACAGGTACTCCTCCACGTATTCCTCGTTTGCCATCGAAAACTGCTAGCTTACTGAAATTTAATTAACAATAATTAGAAGATATTATTAAGGAAACTTTACACTATTAATCCGAAGACTAAAAAGTGTGTGAAGGAATTCGGAAATTAAACACAATATTTATCTAAATTAAAAAAGGACCCTGACAACAGAGTATAGTTATAAAATAAAACTCGTAGAAATATTATATAAAAATACGATTTGATTAAAATTTATATATATTTTTGTGGCCATATGGTTAATTTTCTCACCACAATTTTAATTAAAATACAATTTGTAGACCAAATATCAAACTTTTGTCCAGAGGGCAGATTAATCAATTGCATTACAAGACTATAATATGAATCACAGCCATTTGCAGCAAATTTGACATAGCCTCCACAAATATAAATACATAATAAGTAGTAACCAGAGATTTTGCTAAAATGGACAATCACCAGGCTTATATACTATATTTAATACTTTTTTAGTGTTTGGTGTTTTTTATATAAATCAAAATCTCCCAAATCCAGGTCGAATCTTTTTTGGTATCATAAAATTGAGGACACTTTGATAGTAAAATATTAGAACTTAGGTTTAAGAGAATGGCCATATTATATACTTATTACAATTTACTATTATCGACAGAAGATTGCAATATAAAATAATATGATATTAGTTGTGAGATGAGTCACAAAGAATATTATACGTATGCGGGCGCAAACTAATAAAAAAGAAACTTCATACAAATCAATCATATTTCTTTCGGCATCCGTTGCCGCATTCATAGGGTTGCCAATATTTTATACAACCTCTTTTTTTTAACTAAACAAGGGGTAAATATATTTTTTTTCATGTACCGAACGCAATAGTGGATAAGCGTGATAGATATAAATATTTAAAATAAATACTGTATCGAAAATCGATTATGAATTTCGAAAAAAAAACAGATATATTAAGTGCTGCCGAAATGTTTTGTTTAAAGTGAAAACAATTTCTGTGTCCAGCGTTCTGTTATAGAATTATTTATTATTCGAATTATATTAACCAAATAATAATCAATCAAAAATTTTTTGAGAAAAACCTGTGTATTAAATTATTCATTTAATAAAAAGAGGTTTACAATCAAAAGCTTCCAAATTCAGCAGTTCGAATCAAATCAAATTATCTTTTGAATCATAATTTTATAACAAGATGGGAGACCAATATTATGAACTAATACTAAATAAAACTAGATTTGGGAGGTTTTGATTGATATTTAATCGCGTGGCTTAAGGCTTTGAAAAAAACATATATTTCGATTTCAATACAAAACATTCGCATTAATTCAACTGCTACAAGCTCTACACACTGTTTTTTATAAAACCAATCAGATCCGTTCACGACATACACGATAAGTTAGTTTAATATTATTGTTGAAACGTTTATTATATTGCTTACATTATTCGGTAAAATGTATTATTCTATTTGAATTTTCGGGTATTAAGAGAACAATCTTATAACATCTTGAGTTATTATAATTTTGGATTAATTTTTAATCCAAATCTTAAAACTGCAATTAGCCAAAATATTATAATTTTAATAATTACACTGTTATAACTCCAAATTAAACGGTTTAAATCAGTTTTCAATGAATAACTCTAAAATGGCAATTTCCGAGTAATTCATGACCAAACGTCGGCCAAGAGGGTGAATAAACAGGTTTTCAACTGCTCACAATCGTAGAGCACTGCGTGGCTTACACTTTTATTACACATATTGCTTTATTATTGGTAAAATGTATTGTTCTATTTGAATTTTCGGATATTAACAAAACAATCTAATAACATATATCAGCGTAATAGCTCAGGGGATAAGAAGTGTGGCTACAAATACTTTGGTCATGGTTTCAAATCTCACTTAAGTCAAGAATTTTTAAATTGATTTGGTCGGTTATTACGACTGGGAGATCGGGAATAATATTAATAAAATCCCGATAGATCGTCTCGATCCAGGTTTACTCTGATTTCCTGTATTGTAAGGTAAATACTGATTATTAAGTAGGTAACCTGTGTAACTAGTAATAAAAAACCCTCTCAAAAATACCCTTTCTAAAATAAAAAGCTCCTCGTAGCGTAAATAAATAAATAAACATAAAAATAAACGTACTTATTTAGAAATTTGCATTCAACTTTACAGTTTGTCCCATGAATATAATATTTATGATAAGTGTAAATGTATATCATATAATATTTTGTGTCAATATCAGAGAAATGAAATAAAATAATAAAGGAAATCGTTGCAGAGCTGGAATTCGTCAAAATCGTCATTCATTACACCCACTTGGACTAGGTTTGCTAATCACATATCACGGTTAGTTTCTTATAGTGAGCGTGCTGTATTGTAACATAGTCTTATCTTAGGATATAAAAACGACACATTACGATATATTTTATTGTAAAATATATATTTATTGGGATAGTTCAACCCTAATGAGTGTAGATTGGCAATAGTACATGGCGATAATTACATCTGCTACAAAGAATACGACCTCTCAAATGTTCCGTATAATAATGTTCACGATATTGTTATAATATCTAATATAATATTACGTGACTTAACAATTACATCACTAGACAAATTAATAAAAACATTTTAATATTCATCTGCTGCACGATTTATTTATAATAATATTATACACGAGTCATAACTGAATCAATTAATAATATAAATAATACTTTCAAAGCAAAACCCTAATCCAATGATTGGATAACCTAAACACGAATCTACAATTTATGAATATTGTATTTTAGTTAAATATGTAGTTTTATTAATGATCTTAAATAATTGTAAAATATAAAATGTTTTTTTTTCTTCTCCCCTTTGACAAACTATCAATTTGTAGATACTTTTTTGTGTTAATAACACATTTAAAAAAAATAATAAAAACAATACATAATATAAGAGGATAAAGATCAAACGAACAATGTTATCCAACTTATTTTTAATAAAAAAATCACAAAATATATGGGTACAATTTTTAAGTGTATTTAAAAAAAAGAAGCTCAGTAATGGAGCACTGCATAGGTTACTTATATCTATGATTTAATAATTTAATTGGGATGACAATTTAAATAACATAAAAAAAGAAAATTCTTTCAATAATTGTATAAGAAAATGATATGATTACAGTTTAAAAAAACGTAGATGTTAAATTCTATTTTAAAATTGGTTTGTAAATTTTATGCGAAAACTATTTTTCAAAATGCTTTTATTCTACAAATATACGTTTTTGGGGGGCATTTGTTGTTAATTTATTTTGAATTTAACATACTGTTGATCAATTTGACTATTGCAGTTACACAAGGTCTCTAATTTCTATACGATATAATATTATAACTGTCCTTTAATGTAGTATTTACCAGGAAATCAGAGTAAACCTGCATTGATTCAACGTATTTTTATTTATTTTGTCCTGATCTCTCAGTTAGTTTGATGATCAATAATATTTGTATTAGTTCATTTATGATAATATCAGCAAAATAGTTATATTTTAAAAAACAGGTTATATTCATACACATTTACTCAAATAAAATTATAATTAAATATAACTTATTTCTAAATATACATAGGAAGAAACTATTACACTTTTCAACAAGCCAAATTTACCATCCACAATTTCACATTCTGTTATCAAAAGTACGTATTTTACAACTTATTAATAAAACACAAGAAACGGTTACATAATTATAAATTAGGATTATTCTTAATCAACTTATTCCGTGAAAGACACCGATCGGTCATACTGAAAAATCCATAATCAATATCCACCAATCACCATCATTCGTGATATGTATATTTGACTTTTTATAAAGCATAATATAATTTTTGAATAAATGCACTTCGTAATATTAATACTAGAAGTAATATGAATATAATATCTGTTTATATAAAAACTTAAAACCGGTCATATTGTGTAATAGTTGATCATAAAAAATCATTAATCAGAATCAAAACTGACATACATACATTCATATATGATACAGTCTTCTGATTAAATTATTTTTATTAAATTTACATTATAATATGATAAAAATATTTATTACTTTAAATGGACTATTAATAGGAAATCAAAATATGTACTACATTAATATTAGATAACACCTACATTTTTTTTTAAATCTAGTTAAAAACACCATGTATAAATAATACTGAGCATACGAGCGTATTCAGAATAATAGTGTAATGAGATCTCTATTCGTATACGCACCCATACTATGAGCTCTAGCACGACTCACCAACACACTCTAATTACAAGTGTTAACCTGTCTTTAAAGACACCATGTATAAATACTGAGCAATGAACTATTATGTATAGAAGCGTCATTCAATATTCCGTCATATATTCGGTCATGCCCGGTCACGGAGACGGTAGAAGCAGCGCTCCAAGCGGCCAACACTATTAGGTGCCTTGGTAGTATTGACGTCTTTACAAGTATTATTGGCATCTCTATATATGTATAAGCTTATTGATACTGAGTATACGGCCGTATTCAATATAATAGAATAATGAGAGTGTGCGTATACGAATAGAGCTGGTGTAAAACGGTACTACCAAGCTCTATTCGAATACGCACTAAGACCACCAGCACTAGCACAACTCACAACTCAACTTTTTTATATATTATTATTAAGAGAAAACAGTCGTCTGGAATACCAGAGAACCTACATCTCTGGTGGAGCTTTTTTGAGAGGGTTTTTTTAGACACAACAACGTATTAATTGTCTGTCGGTGATCTTAACTATTACTAGTTACACAGGTTACAGTACAGGAAATCAGATTAAACATGGATCAAGACGATTGATCGCTACTTTATTAATATTATTCCCGATCTCCCAGTCGCAATAACCAAAAATCATTTTTTTTATTTGAACCCATGACCACAGTATTTGTAGCCACACACTTTATCCCCTGAGCTATTACTCTGGTATTTTATGTTTCCAAGGAGTATTTAGTCGTCAGACATGAGTGTGTATAATTTCAGTTATGATAGCATGATTCGAATTTGAGATAAATTGCGACACATATACAATAGACAGGCGATCAATTGAAGCATGCTTATTTATTCGTGCATTAGAAATACAATTGTGTGTTATAATAATACGTATAAATATAACTATAAAGAGACAGGCAGTGGTGGTTAAAGCCTTGACACAGTGGAATCAAAGTCTGCAACGACCATCGACCTTCGGCTATCAAATCACTCATAAACTGTCGAATGTCTCGTGATATTATATTCTTTAAATAAAGCTATTCGAGACCATTAAAGGGATGTAAAACAGTAGTGGATCATTTCAATTTAAATTAATAGAAAATGTGGTTATCTGCAAGAACATAAAAATATGCAAATACACTGCTTATCTTTATTACGTTATTATTTTTAAAATGCACACACCGGACTGTGTAAAAAAACACTTAAAAATGTACAGAACGATTGTTCAAAATTTGGGACTGTAATGTTTTACAATCGTTACTAATGAGTCAGAGTTTTTCCATGCTAAAGTAATGAATTCCCAGGCATACGTCACCGTAAATACGATAGTAGAGTTACTTAGCTACACTTATGATCGGTTTTTTGTTAGTTAATGCCTCGTCTGAGCCTCGGGCGAGGCACTAATTAACAAAACCGATTAAAAGTAAAGCAAAGCAACTCTAAATGCTTGCGATACACACATCGGAATCGCTAGGCTATAGATTTAAGACGGGTTGAAGAAACTGGCACTAAGGGTCAGTTTCTTCAAGGCGTGTTAAATCGTGTGCTACGTGGCAAGAGGTTGTACGAATCTCGTGCAATATACAAATATTCCGTTTCTTCAGCCAGTTCTAAAGCTATAGCCGAAATGTGTATCGCAGGCATTCAAAAGAACTTGCATACAGGCGACTGGAAGGAGGGGAAAATATAACATGAGATATAACAATCTATAACACCTGGATATCGCCAAGCTAGTATTTGACAGTTGGTAGCACGAGCTACATTGAATCGCCAGGTGACACTAGCTCGAGATTTAACACGACTTGAAGAAACCGGCCCTAACATAGTAAAGCATCGGTTCATCACAGAACACAGAAGAATTTTATTGCACTAGTCATACTAGTTTTTAATGAAATATCGAAATGCATTTTTGGTTTTTCGTAATCACTATTACCTTAAGAGTCGTAACTGAATATCGTACGTAGAACAAAATCCTTAAAAACGGCCGTCCTGTAACATGTGTATTTTGTACTTACGACTAAGTTCTATGCAGCCGACGATATATATTTATTTATTGACTAAGCATGGAGAAACCCGGCCTTAATTCTAATTCTTTGTGTCTTAATAAGCGGTTTATTTGCTTGGGGCTTGTTTTTTGTACTTCCGCCCCTAGTTATGGTAGCTGAATTAATGACGTCATTTACTAAACATGATGTAAAAAAAAATTATATAAGAGCGTGAACGTAGTGCAGTTTATTAGGGCTTTAACATTAGGTTGGGTTAAAGAGCAGGAGGGATAGTATCGGAAATACTATCCAGCAAGCCTGTGGGTAAGAGAAGGCAGGGTAGACCTAGGCTAAGGTGGGCGGACGAATTCTATAAGGTAGTTAGGAGTTTAGGTATTAATAACTGGAGGAGCGCGGCCTCCAATAGAAATAAGTGGAAGATGCTTGTGCGGGAAGCCTTGGTTCATCACTGAACTGAAGTGCTTATGATGATGATGTTGAAAATAATAATTTCAACTAATCTTAAAAAAATGATAGTGATAGTGATTCACGGTAACATACAAATATAGGGATAATTAAAAGATGTAAGAGGCAAGGCTGGCATTATCGAGCGTATGTGATATGGTATTATGATGGGTAGCAGGCTGCTGATGATGGTAATATCAGTAGTGGTATATTATAGTATAGTGGAGTGTAATTAGCGATAGGGCGGGGGCGGGGGCGGGGAGTGGACACTGGCAGCAGACCATTTGTCTTGACTCGGGGGGCGGTTGGAATCCTGTGCTGAAGAAGTGGCCGAGGGAATGTGGCGGCGGGACGGCCAGCAAAAACCATAGCTGCTCTGGCCTCTGCAGACACACCACCATGCAGGGGTTGTCAACCCAACACCCTTATATTATTATCATATTTGTAGAAGAGGCATTGCATATCAATAATGGCACTCTTTTGTGTGTCTCTTTGGTAAAATGTGAGGCTAGATGTATTTGAGTGTATGTTTGAGTCCATATGACATGTAGTAACAATGCATTTACCCATTTTACTGTGAAATATAACTGAAGATATGAACAGAGATGTTTACAGTATAATGTTTGCCAGGTAACTCATGTTTTGGCCACTTGATCCACTTGAACTAAACACACATTTAGCCACTCATGCTATATCTTATGTTTATATCTATGATTGTTATTAACTTATTTGGTTTGCTTTATTGTTACAAAAATACATAAATATACTACAAGTCTTCAAGGTGTAATACTAGAATATTCGTTTGAATTTGACAAATATCTGATGTGGGATTATCGATAGTATGATAGATATAAACATTAGATATCACATTGTATATAAATAATTCGTGTAATTTTGTTTATCCCGTGTATTGTTGCACTCTATTCTCCTTTTCGATAAAGGTATAAGTGTGTCTCTCTCATTAAACACATTACTAGTGACCCTTGAGAGTGGTTGTGACAGTGACGATTAAAATGCAATAATATTTAAAACATGTTAAAGAAGTAGTGTTTAGTAAAAAGTGAGGCTAGATGTATTTGAGTGTATGTTTGAGTCCATATGACATGTAGTAACAATGCATTTACCCATTTTACTGTGAAATATAACTGAAGATATGAAGCGACATGTTTACAGTATAATGTTTGCCAGGTAACTCATGTTTTTGATACACTTGATCCACTTGAACTAAACACACATTTAGCCACTCATGCTATATCTTATGTTTATATCTATACGAGAACGACGATTATTTTAAGGAAGCGTTTTTTTTCAAACCGAACCGAAATTTTCTTATCGAGAATCGTAACTCTCGAGACATTCTTTCATTAATTTTTAATATTGTACAATAAATATTAAATTAAATAAAAAAATTGCGCTCCAAACTCGGAAGTTACGTAGCGCAACGTTATTATTTACACTAAATTATTTTTGGATTGTGTCATTCTTCTATTACAAAACAGAACATTTTTTTTAAATATTGGAACGCTGCAAAAAATATGATAAATGTGTTATTTTTACCTTAATAATTAAAATATATATAAATAAGTGTTAATAATTTTTGAACATATCTTTTTTTTTTGCTTAACTTATCTTAAAAAATACAGATTTTTAATTAATAATTTGATGATTCGACATTAAACAAGCTTTTTTTTCTACGAAGCTGTTGTTTTAGACCTTAGTTTGAAATTATATATGATGGATTATTAACACATTGACGTTAGTTACTTCAAATATAAGTGTAATATATTTTAGTGCAAACATATAGGTTTGTCTTTCATTTAATGCAATCAATATGCCATATTAGGTTTTATTATAATAAGACGATGACGTTAGTTTTTTATGATTGGAATAATTTTATAGTATACGTGTCTAATTATGATTGGGGGCATTTCGAATGCATTAACGAGATTTTGATTAGTTACTTTATTAGGTTGCGTCAGAATTAAAGGTGAAGGATACGACGAGCTTGCGTGACGACTATGTATAATGACACCGTGAGCTTTATTAATAATGATGATGATGATAATGTCGTAGCATATGGGATTATTTGGGACACAAAGTGATATTCTCGATGCGAGGACCGAAAAGGTCATAATGACGAGACGAAATGAGTATCGGCCGAGGAGACAATGCCAATGGCAAAAAGTGAAAGATTGTAAATTTTATGCGGCCGCTAAAAGTAAACAAGGCATGTAAAACGTTAACGACTCGCCAAAATGCTGCCGTTAAAGGTCTAAAAAAAGCGGGACTAAAGCAATAAATATATTCGTTCGAGGTGCGTGTGTATGTTATGTGTATGTTACGCGTACGGGTCTTTCAATATCGCCTGCTCCAGCGTATAATATCGTAAGTGCAAAACAATCTGTGTGCTCTTAAGCCTTTATGGAACTGAGCCACATATTCAATCTGGTAACACTGCCTGCCTGTCACGTGTCACTCGATTTATTCATTATTTATAAAATATAACAGTTTACGATTAAATACTTTCTATTGAGTGCCATTTAATAGGTTAAATAATGATTGAAAAGCAACATTTTTTGACGATTCATACATGCAATATGTGGCTCAGTTCCATGAAGACTTAAGAGCACACAGAATTTTTGTGCACTTACGATATTATACGCTGGAGCAGGCGATATATTTGTACAGGTTGAGTAAAGTAATGTTTCTGTACTCTGTGCTTTTAAGACTTTATGGAACTGAGCCACATATTCAATTCATCGAATAAATGTCTGAAGAGTGCCTTTAGGTGTATATGCGAAAATAGTTCTTAAGTTATAGAAGATATGATACTGGTTCATTGGAAATTAGTTTGCCGTATATATCTGTGCCTAAAATGCATAACATTTCAAATAATCATTATTTAACCCAACAAGTAAAGCAAATTTCAGTGTTGAAACATGAAATACGGTGTTACCACATGGAAAAATAATAATTAATACATTTCTAAAAATCTCTCAACGGGTATTTTAATGAAAATAATACTAAATTAACCTTACAATATATTTAATAATACATAATAAATGACAGCACTCAAAACTCATTGTATGAAAATTGTAATTAGTGTTGTCGTCTTATGGTGCATCCATACACTCGCGATTCGTCTAGATTCAGTAACTATTGCGAGTGTCTGTACGCGGCATTATGAAAACCGTATTTAATTATTATTTTTTATACTACAAAGCAAAGTTAACAATTGAATACACAATAAATAATCGCCTCTTTCCTCATGGAACACAAGCTCAACCGTATTGCTTTAACTATAAATCATGGAGGGGTAGTTGTCAAAAATAGGAGTAGTGATTTAGGATATGAGTAGTGGGTGGGTCGCCCCTGGCCCAAGTTTTTGCCACCGAAGGCGTCTCTCTCTCCTCCCGACCGCCCCCGCCCTCTGACCAGGGTTTAATCCCCGCCTCCCTTTCGGAAGCGCGTCTTTCACCGCATAGTGTGGATGGAAGTCGCGAAACTTCCAGGGTTGAATGTACTTAGGGGTGGGTTCGTGGCCATGTGGAACTCTGCAATTGCACATTGCTCGTTTAATTTATCACCGACACCGATAACTCAACACTGACAACTACTTTTGTTTTGCTTCTCACAAAATATGTACACCCCCCTATAATATTTGGCCACAGCTTCATTATATAATAAATCAAATAAACTGATAATTCTATAATCATATCCTTTAAATTTACTAAGTTCAAACAGATAATAATCGAAGAAATATAAAGCTATCTAATTTCTATTAAATTACAAATTATACATATAATTAATATGGAATTCCACCAAAATATTAATATAAATATACATATCACGAATGATGGTAATTGATGGGTATTAATTATGACCGATCAGGGACTTTCGCGAAACATCTCGATACTTTACAAACAACTCGATTAGGTATTAATTTAAAACAGTTTTTATATAAAGCAATACGTATAGGTATATATTTTTTAGAAATTAATAATCTTTAAATATATATTTTTTAATATAACATGTTAGCAATATTAAAGAGGTTTTTTAGTGATTTGTATTATAATAGATTAACTAATTAAAACATATAGATTAATTGAAGATTGACACATTTAAAAAATGCAAATCATGATTAATAAATCTAAAATTTAATTGCCACTTAATGATAAACAGATATAGTCCAAGTGGGTGTAATGAAGTGTTTTGACGTATTCGAGCTATGCAGCGATTTCCTTATAATATTGCTTTATTATTTGATTTTTGTATTATCTACAGTTATCATACATACATCAGTTATTATATTCATCGGACAAACTATAAACTTGAATGCAAATTTCAAAAGTACTACATAATTTAATTATGTATGTTATAAGATTGTTCTGTTAATATCCGAAAATTTAATAACACCTGCTTAGTATAAAATAACAAATTAAATGTTTCTTCTAAGTAAGAATTATAAGTCGGAGCATTTTTTAATTCGTTAAAAAATGAATCCATATTAAAAATAATTCCGAAAATATAGACCAACAGGTGTGGGTATAAAATAAATATAATTAATAATTCAAATAAAAAATACGATTTGATAAATATTTACTACATTTCATTTAATTATTATATACAGGTAAATTTGTAATAACAAATTAGGTTAAATGTCACATATAACCACATTTATTTTCAATAATCATAATAATAATTCCACATTAATCCGAAATAATAATTTTCCTCGTATTAAAAAAAACACTAAAAAATATTGAATAATAAGCAAATAAGATTTTTAATAATTAATTATTAGAAAGGTAAAAAGACTAAAAAGTATACCATGAGACAGTTTCAAATTTTGCAATCTAATGCGATTATTAAGGTTTTTTTATTTAGGATTTGGGTGATTTTATGAATATTTAGTAATTTAGTTAACCAGCGTGATGGCTCAGGGGATAAGAAGCGTGGCTACAAATAATGTGGTCATGGGTTAAAATCTTGCTCTAGTAGAAAAAATATTACGTCTAGGAGATCGGGAATAAAATTAATAAAATCCGGATCGATCAACTAGATCCAGGTTTACTCTGATTTCCTGTATTGTAATGTAAATACTGATTATAAAGTCGGCGACCTGTGTAACTAGTAATAGTTAAGATCACCATAAGACAATTAATTAACACGTTGTTGTTTAAAATCCCTCTCAAGAGTGTAAAATAAATAAATAAATTTTCTTCCCGTAAATTTAATGAAAATGCTAGTATATTTTTTAATATCAGCAATTCCACAATGTTGGAATTATATACAGTGGTACCTCGATTTATATAAAATTTTTGAGATTCGACGAATAATATTCGAGAATTTCTAACTCGACATACGACGAAAATTTGAGATACGAATTTTTATGATCGCTAATTTTTATGGAAGCTCACTACTAGAATTTCGCGCCAGAATTGTGTATATGCAAAAATCAATAAATATTTATTATGTGTGTTATTGCTAGTTTATTTATTTTAACCTCCAATTATCCATTGCCGATTTTAAAAATACATTTTTAATTCAAAAACACGTGGTATGTTAAGAAAACCATTTTTTTTTGCTAGGACTTTTTGAGGGGCTGGAACGGATTAATGGCAGTTTGTATGGGAAAAATTGCTTTGAGATACGATTGTCTTTTGATCCTGGAACGAATTAAATTCGTATCTCGAGGTACCATGATACCTTCAAAGGCAGATCAGATGCAATACCCTAGAAGCCATGATTTGTCTCACCAATTACAGCCATAAGTTTAATCGTATTAATTAGACAAAAAGTGGTTTGTAATAGAAGAATTAAGGTAATTCCTCACGTAATTGTGCATGTGTCACACAGTTTCTGGCTTGTATAATTTGTATGTACATACATCGGTATGTAAACTTTTAATTCAGATTGGACACACGGGGGTGTGTGAGGGTGAATGTCTCGTCTGTCGCGGACATGGCATGAATAATTAACGCGAACCCTTATTCAATTGAAAAAAACTCGTGTAATTCGCGCCAAAAAGAGGACTCATTGTTATAATTCACGCACGTATTTGCCATGTGTGTGTTTTAACAAGACTACCCGTTTTACATTTTACAATTTCAAATTCAATTGAATTTTAAATATCTCCTAACAAGCTTTGTGTTTGCTTCCTCCTCCACCACAAAACTATGTAACAACCTCACATTTATATAATTAGTCTAGGTGGGTGTAATGAAGTACTTTGACTATTCGAGTTCAGCAATGATTTCCTTTATTATTTGATTATTGTATTATTTTATTTCAACCCTCTGATATTTACAAAAAACATTATATGGTATACATTTACACTCATCATACATTAATTATTATATTTATCGATTATATATGGTTCATGCTTTCCTTTTATGATTAATTATATATATATATATATATATATATATACCATATATATATATATATATATATATATATAAATATTTTAAGAAATAGTAATATTAATTACGTATTTAACAGATACAAAACACGCATGACAGTGACTACTGAGTACTTCAGCTGATTTCAAAATGGTGTCCCAAACTCGATTCCAAAAGAACTATAAGCATTTTTAATAAATGATATAATATATTTTTTCAGTTATTCTTGCGATACCCTTCCAACCCTTAAAATATTCTCAGTTAATTCAAGTCCACACTGTATATTATGTTATAAAATTGTTCTGTTAATATCCGAAAAATCAAATAGAATAATTCATTTTACCGAATAATAAAAATGTAAGCCGTGCAGTGCTCTACGATTGTGAGCACTTGAAAGCCTGTTTATTCACACTTTTGGCCGATGTTTGGTTACTACTCAAAAAATGCCATTTTATGCCATGATTTATTTATATATTATAATAAAACTGATTAAAACCGTTTAATTTGGAGTTGGAACAGTTAATTATATTATATTTTTTTCACTAATTGCAATTTTAAGCTAATATTTAATCCTAAAATCATTATAACTCAAAAAGTACCAATTACAAAATTATATGCATAGACGATTCATGGTGTTTCTTATAACCTGAATTTTCTTTAATATCCATATTATAATATTATATAAAAACACGAAATTCCTATATTTACTTTAAGAAATGCGTTTTGTAAGTGCTCTTGAGTTACCCCATCCTTAAGTATCTAGACATTTTTTGGTAGGATTGTATGAATTGATTTAATTGCAGTTTTATAATTATTATTAACTTGGAATCCTCGGCTACTAAATGCCTCGAAAATGAACGATTTTGAACTTGTTCTCTCAAAATACTCTGGCGGCCAACTATAAAAATAAAACAAAAGTATTCTGCTACCGTGAAAGGGGTTACAAGAATGTTGAAAGCTTTGTTTTTTTAACTGTCTAACTCGAAAATGCCATAGTATAGTTTGGGCGGATTCGTCTAAAGAGGCTTTTATTCGAATGTAAAATACATACATACATATAAATTGTGCATTAGAACCTTTTTGCGTGACGGTTCGATCGTTAAATTTGCACAATTCATATCCACAAATTCAATTCTTGTTAGCGGGGCGCTGAAAACAGATGGATTCGGAATGAATTTTGAAAGGGACTCGGCTGAAAAAAAAAGAGTCGGCGCACAGGAATTTCGGACAAATGCGCGCACGCACAAACGGTCAAAATCTGATTATGCCGCCAACTTTTTACCGCACGAGACTTCAGACTTTTAAATAAAATATATGCCATAATTACAAACAAAGCACATTAACTTAAGCAGCCAAATATATATATATATATATATATATATATATATATATATATATATATATATATATATATATATATATATATATATATATATATATATATATATATATATATATATATATATATATATATATATATATATATATATTTTAAAAATGCAACATTCAGTACATGTACTAAATTCGATTTGTAACTGATAAAATTAAATGTACAGTCCTTAACGAATGCCGATTGGATTATTACAGGGCAGTTAACCATTCAAATTACTACGTAGTACAAAAATAATTAAACGTTCACTATGTAGTTGGATTGTATTATATCGTCGGCTTTCTTTGCAGACTGAGTAAGTCCATTTTGTCAAATATTACAGTTGAAAAAAAAAATAGATTCAAGCTGCAAGACGCACACTTCAATTTGCACTTTTTTAAAAATCAATATATTATTTTTTATCAATGTGTATATTTTTATAAGTTATAATAATAAAATGGAGTTAATTTTATTTAGTGCGTTAAATGGATGCAAGGAGACACGAATTATAATATTTGCCTAGTAAAAATTCAACGATTTTTTTCTGGACTCCACCAAATAATTGAATAAAATTTTTTGAAATCAGCATTACGGAGGACGATATTTTTACATTCAAATATTACAACCAACTTTGAAAAAAATACACAAACTTATCATTGTAAAAATACTTTGAAGCCTTTCAGAATTATAATAAATTAATTAAATTAAAACAAACGGTCATACAATATATGTGTAGGTACTTACTTGTAAATCTTTCATTACATATTTAAATGTTGGCTTTTGACAATGATTAAAAAATATTTTTATGTGCAATAGAACCTCGATTATCTGAATTAAAATAAAAACAAAAACAAAAAAAAGCTAGCACTTATACTAGCTACTTTTTATTTTTTCTATTATCCGGACTATCTTAATCTCCAATCAATGCGGATAATCGATATTCTAATGTATATGCAAGAAGATAACTTTTAAAAATATATAATCTGGTAAAAATCTAATTTCAACATTTTAGTTTATTTACATTACATTTATTTTACATACAGCTTATTAATGAATACCTAAAAATGTTGAAATGACCGAATGTTAGTTAATTTTTAGTATGGTTAGTAATTTAATTTAAAAAAAATCAACATTACATACTACATTAAAAAACCCAATCGTTTTTTTTATTAAAGCAGAAGTAAGAAGTCTTAAAAGTTAATTGCACAATTAACTGACCAACTACGGTAAGTTTACTAAATGTAAATAATATGATTATTTCACAAGGGGTCCATATTTGGCAATTAAAAATTGTTCATGTAACACGCGAACCTTTTCCGACAAATTAATTCGAAAATTTCAATCGGGAAAGACAAGCGTGAATTTTATTTTGAGAAGACGATAAATTCGAAAAACGATAAATTAGCTGGGATCACAATCAAGTATTATATCGTAAATAAAGTCACGGAATCCAACAGCAGGGATAATTCGATAAGATCATTGATATATTACATATTTATTTTAATCAGAAATGAACAAAATCAGGAAAATTTCCGAGTCACGAGTAGATATCGAATGAAAAAACCACTAAAAAACACGCCTTCATTGACGCAAGTATTTTTTCATATCGAAAGTGTCCGCCCGTTTCATTCAAAATACAATAAAAAAAAACACTGGAATAAAGAATTTTGTCAAATAACACCAAAAATCGTTGAAGAAATCAAACTATGAAAATAGTTTTTTTTTTGTTACCAAATACACAATATTTTTCGTAATTTCATTGTGAAAATGCTTACTTCTTGATCATTTAATTATTATATACAGGGTAAATTTTTAATAAAAAACGTAGGTTGAATGTCACATACAACCATATTTATTTTCACTAATCATAGTAATAACTCCACATTAGTCCGAAATAATAATTTTCCTCGAATTAAAAAAAAAAAATATATATATATAAGATCATTTAATAATAAAGATTTTTAATAATTAATTATTGGAATGTTAAAAAGACTAAAAAGTATACAAAGAGACAGTTTCAAAATTTGCAATCTAGTGCGATTATTTAAAGTTTTTTTTATTATTTATGATTTGGGTGATTTTATAAATATTTCTTATAAACTTTTTTTCATCGAATATACCGAAATGATCAAAAGCGAAATCCAATTACAACATTTGTTATAAGAAATTTTAATTATTTTGATTCTGTGTGTTTAAAACAATGATATTTTTTTTACAACTTTTGATTTATCAGGTACAAAAACGTAGTAAATTGTTGATGATTTTAACTATTACTAGTTACACAGGTCACCGACTTAATAATCAGTATTTACCTTACAATACAGGAAATCAGATTAAACCTGAATAGAGACGATCGATCGGGATTTTATTAATATTATTCTCGGTCAAATATATTGTTTTACTTGAGTGGGATTTGAACCCTTGTCCACAGTATTTGTAGTACCTTATCCCCATTGTTAAAGGAACTGATAACTGAACTACTTTTTATCGTAATTCTTTTAGATTGTTTATAATACGATTTCAATCGAGTCACGAATTGAGTGTTCAATTAAGGATCGTTAAGTACAGATAAGGATAAAAATACAACAACTCAAAAATCGCATTGCAGGTGCCGAAGTGAGTTTTTTCATGATTCAAAATGTCACTTAATACATTCTTCCCAGTTCGACAGGTGTCTTTGTGTAAAAATTATGACACATTCGATAGTGATGATGATGACTTTTTATAATAATTACCTAACAAATAGCTGCTCTTGGTTGTTCACCCGCCATGATACGACAGTGGCACCTGAAAAACAGTACAAATGAATTATTCAACGATTGCTTGAAACATTGTTGTATGAACAATGAACATTTTAGAGCAAAAAATATTTAAATGATCCAATTTAAAACATAAGAGAAATGTTTTCTTGGTAGAAATGCATGATAATAATAAAAAAATAATGATAACTACTATTTGTTTTTTTTTACGATAATAGAGCAAATGTCAAATTTTAGATTTACGAGAGGCAAACTAAAATAATGCAAAATGTTGTGATTTTGTAACATATATATAGATTTGTGATGTGATAATTAAACTCGTCTTTAGTAATGTCTACAATTTGGAATTTTCTCTATAAACACAAGAAATAAATAAAATTGTCAAATTCCCAATACAAATAAAATATTTTTGTGGAATTTATTATACATATTTAATCAGATATGAACGAAATACGTTTTTCTAATAATTAAATTAAATATTAATAAAAATAAAACTTATGTACTACGTGTTTCTTATACATATGTGTAGAGTAACACTCAAACTTTAGATATGCTAATTGCACAATGGCTGTGATTGGTTATACCGCAAAAAAAAATCATATTAAATTACGACATAACCAATCACAGCAGTAATTTAATCTTTAGTCATGTCTAAAATTTTAAATTTGCTTTACACACATAAGAAACAAAAAATAGTTATATTTTTATGTAATTTATTATATTTAATGGACTTTTTAAATAATTATTAAAATTGAACAACATCAAACAGATATTGACGAAATATGTGTTTCTAAAAATTTTATTATGAAATTTTATTTTATTATTAAATAGACATGTTAATAATGAAATAAAATTTATGGATTATGTGTAGAGTAACAGTCAAACTTTAGATTTGCTAATTGTACAATAGCCGTAATTGGTCATACCGCAAAAAAAACAATATTTTCATATTTCATTACAATATAACCAATCACAGCTATTTGCGGTAAGTTAATTCTGGTATTTTTTATCAGTTAAAATTAAATAATTATCATTCTGAAATTTTTTAAATAATAATAATTAATTATGTGTGTATTATTCGTATGGCTACATTTTTCAAAATCCATTATTATAATTTCTTGTGAAATGCATTGTTGAATTCTTTCATTGTTATTGAACACGTGTGGTTATTTTGTAATTTTCGAAGAGCCAAATGTGTCGAAGAAGCTTTTAAAAATGGTTTGCGACTTTTTATTTGTGAAACTCGATAGTTTTTCACCGTCTGGTTGAGAAAAAGCGCGGCAAAGTGAAGCGAGATAGAATAATAAATAATAAAAAGTGGGAAAATTTACAAATAAAAAATGCGGCGAAAGTGTCATTCGCATTTGACAGCAAAACAAACATTGCAAATATATAAAAGTGTCTCGAGAGAAATAGAGCGATGGCTGAATCGCTACCATCGAATACTGGTTAAAAAAAAGAAGATAATTGGTTCGTCGGATAGAAGCAGCGAGTACTGGCTACGAATACTACTAATGACAGCGGCCATCGCGGCTCCAATGCTTCACTAACGACCGCCGCTTTTTTTCGTATAGGTTATGTTTTTTTCCTGCAAATACGCAAATAAAGTGCGCTTTCAGTGCAGAGAGCTGCGGCTTATCCTGAAAAGAAGTGCGATCTGATGAGAGGCGCTGACTCACCGTGAAGGTTGACAGTACAGGTTGTGTTGTTGCCTCTGTCCAGCAAGACTACACTGGTGGCGGCCATCCTTGGCCACTGTCGCTCCTATACTGAATACAACTCAACTCTCAAATATTGCGGCAACAACTATTTATGGCAACACTGCTAAATTCACATGTGCCATGTATTTATACACAAAAAATATATTATTTCACATTTATCAATTATTTTAATAGTAATCAACATCATTATAACTCTACAGAGTACTGATTAATTTTTTCAAAGCTATTTTGTCCTCAATTGTCAAATTCAACAAAAAGTATTTATTATTATTACATTTTGGATAAATGTGGTATCAATTTACTAATTGCAGAAAATGTGTGCAATCTCATAAATATGTTTGTAGAACTTTAGACAAGCTCGCAGCTTGAGATTACTTACCAATTGCTGTGATTCATGGGCGTCTGCAGATTTTTTTTACTGATGTTCAAAATTGCGTTAAATTTTCCAGGGGTTTGCAAAATAATGTAATGTGGGATTTTTTTCATTTATTTATCAATCCCGTCCACATTGTGTAATAAAACAATTATACATTTACCAATAATAATCATAAATGTGAAAATACTATATTTTCTCTCAAATAAAATACAATTTCAGTTATTTTATTATATTTATCAGTGGTTGATGATATATTGATATTTTCAATTTCTTTAATTTTGTCACTTACCACCAAATTGGATATCAATTTATAACACTCAGTTCGGTTGTTCAATATTACTGTTTATTTGTGCAGTAATTATTATCACTGTTTCTTTAATATTAACAATTATTTCAATATATTATGTATATCTAAAATGCAACATAAAAATCGTAATATGTCTGTTTTGTCTATGAACACATTAAAATGGTTAAATATTAAAGCGTGAATGAATAAGTTGGTAATAAGGCAATTCAAGAATATGATGAGTTACTTTATATAATTCTATGCAGCATTACAAGGGATTGGGGTTCACTAAAATGAAAATAAGAAGTAGGTGAACTTAAATTCTATGTAATTTCATTATTGTACAAAATTGCTTTATAAAGGCAGATATTCAAATCATTTAAATACTATATATCTCAATGTATGTAATTATCTCAATTATGATCAAATAAAAATGCACTCAATTCAAATCACCAAAGAAATAAAGGATTTCATCATCATAGTAATGTTTACAATATCAGCACACGGTGAGCGTTTTAACTTTTAACAGATCCCTGTTTGGCCGCTGCTGATTCTTCCTCTTTCTTTTTTTGTTTTTCTCGCATGAGCTCTGCATCTCTGAAAGTGAGTTAACAATTTTTTATTTATTTAAATTTAGTCATTTGCTCCTGAATTAGGATTAGGTGAAAAAAAGTAAACTTAAAACGGCCATAAAAACCTAAGAATTTAAGCGTACATATTTCCGTTATCAAATGAACTACTTATAACTTAAAATATGCATGTTACAAATTGGATGATAGTAAAACTGCACTATTACGTGAGATAAATATTAATTATATTAAGTAATTCCAGTTTTTTTTTTAAAATAGCAGTAATGGCTTTTCTTTTTATTACATCAAATACGAAATACAACTCCTAAATAGTTTAAAAAACAATTTGAATAGTCCATATGGGTATTATACTTATTTATTGGAGTTATCCACGGTACTAAATGGTTACACTACGCTGAATAAGGGTCCTCATAGGTGTGGACATAGTCCCTTACTATAGAAACTTACTGCCTTATTCCTATTATTAGAAAATGCATATTTAAATTATAAAAAAAATTAAGTTAAAATACTTTGAGTAAGCAGTATCCTTTTTAATTCACACCCTCGTCATTAAATAATATTTAAATGCCATATAATTGATCATCACAATTTGTTTATCACTTTTATGGAAATCAATACCAGGATTTTAATGGTATATCCAACATTTTTTATGAAAATATTTGGTCATCTTATTAAATAACCACGTTATGAACTTGCAATAAATAGCTTATAAAGTATAATGTATGTATTGGTTCTAAAAATATCATATTCCTTATCGAGGTCGAAATTTACTGTATACAAAGATGTGTGTTTACCTAAATTTGCGTTGTTCGAGAGTCATGCCAGTTTTCTCACTGGCTGATTTTTTCTTGCTCTGTTCTACTTGTTTCTTTTGGTTTTTGGCACGAGCCAGGTCCCTTTGATTTCCACCTGAAATATAAACAAATTGATATTTTGAAATCGGAGGCGTGTAATTCGATAGCGTGTTCAAATATAAATAACGGGTTTCCCAATTGACACATGTTCACTTTGACAGGCCGAAGAGATGTGATATAATCTGGTACTAGCACCGAGGACTGACAGGTGGGCGTGGCCTGGACCAATAAAGATAGTAGAGTACAAAGAGTACGAGTACCAGGGGAGCAGGACTATTACCAGTACAAGAGTATACTAATATTAATACTAACGTGTCATGGCTGTAGTTGTAGCTGTGGACCAGTGGTTGTCAAGCGAGGAGAGCAGCGGTCGGCAACGGCGATCAGAGAACAGGACAACAGAATAACAGGAGAGCAGCAGTGAGCAGTGAACAGTGAACAGTGGATGTAACAGGAGAGGCAGAGCCCGCGGGCAGCCCAGCGCCGAGACGCACCACTACAACACTACTATCGACAACAACGGCCCGATCTGTATTTATACCACGTGCTGGCAACACAATTCAATTAATGACTAATCCAAAAACACGTTTTTTTTCATTGTTTTCACTTTTGCAATGCTGGCTAAATTTCAATATATCTGCCAATCTAAACATTGACACAATTACATGCCGACTAAACGCTTTCAATAATCACTTTGGTTTGATAGATAATAACAATCATTGATTTGTAAATTTTGCACAATATCACAGTTGTTTTGTTACTTATTTATGATTTGTTAAGAAAATCTGATAATAGATATGTATGGATGCAATACATGTGAAATTGAAATAGGGGTCGGCTACGGCAATGCAGCTGCCTGCCTTGCCGGTGGTTGCTTGACGGAAAATCGATGGACACTCTAAACAAAGAAGTGTCAAACTAGTAACTGGACTACACATTGGACACTACACGCTACAGCTCTCACTACCACATTATACTAGCAAAGATCACCATTTAATTATAAACCATGTCCTTAAAGCTAAACCCCAAAGGACTCTTTCCAAAACAGACTGATTGCTCTTACGTATCATGTTACTGGTAATATTATACTCATTGAATATCCTATTTATTGATTATTTCAAATAATAAATTGAAAATATGTGTTATTTGTATCACTATACTCTCAAAATCCATCTATTCTCAGATAATATTTTATGTTTTGTCATTTTATAGTGAAGAAAATGTATGGAAACTATGTGAAGATGTCAACTCGAGAGTACCTGAAGAATTACAGAGATGTTACGTTGTATTTGTTTCAAATCCAAGTAAAACAGTACCATTATGGAAACAAAGAGCTGGACGCGAAGAAGACCGACTAGTCTTTTGGGTTTGTGAATAGAGTCGATGTTCCATTTTTATAAAAGTTATAGGAAATACAGATCTGATTATTTCTTCTCTAATAATTTATTTTTAAACCACAGCTTAAATTGTAAAGTTCATAATCGTGTTTTATTTTAAATCATTTTTTAATTCAAATAATATAATGTAATCATGTGTGAACTTTTATAATTGCGAGTGTTTAGGTTGTGCTCACGGGGTGGGTGTGTCGGAAAGATTTTATGTAATCAATAATCTACCACTTGACCGCTTATGAGTTGTGTACATGCGATATGGTGTGCAGAGTGTTAATTTATTCGACTTCCGTTTTGAATAATTGCAAACTAAACCACCAGTTTCGTGCCCAATTCATATTTTTTTAACGCCTAGTTTACTTATTTTACTACATTAAATTTATATTATTTGACCCACTTCCTAAATTAATAAAAATATACCGCTTATGAATTATATGTATTGAGAATATTTTTATTTGCAGGATTACCACGTAATATTTATGTACTCCTTCGATAGCAAGACTTGTCTTGTGTACGATTTAGATTCTGAGCTGCCTTTCCCGACTTTCTTCCACAAATACGTTACCGAAACTTTTCGAACTGACCAAGTAGTCAACTCTGATTATTATAGGTAAATTATTTAGTTTTACAAATAATTTACCTACAATAATAGTGTTTCTTTCGAACAGATATTTTCGTATAGTTCCTGCCGTAGAATTTTTCCAATCTTTTGCATCCGACCGAAGACACATGAAAAGACCTGATGGATCTTGGATAAAACCTCCACCTCCGTACCCTGCAATCAGTACACCAGGTATTTAATTTAAAAAAAACAACCGACTAATGATTTTAATATCCAATTCCATATTTAATAAAAAAACAAATGAATGTTATTCGATATTTAATTATTTTTTTTTTAAATGTATCATTTAATTTAGACACGACACACAATCTTGACGAGTACACAAATATGGACCCTTCAGTCGGCCCAGGGCAAGTTTTGAGTCTGACGCAGTTTGTTCAACGATTTTTCAAGATGAATAAGTAGTATTCGGTTGATAGTCAAAAGCTTTCCTATTCTTACCTTCTGGATTTTTGCTATTGCATTTATGTAAAACATGGAAAATTCCTGAAATTATTTAAATAAATGTGCAATTTTGCTGCAAAACCTCCAAGAGGATTGGCAATACTTGCATTTGCCTCGGCACCACAACATATTATCGATAACGGTCGCATTCGTGAAAACATAATATATATTGATCATTTTCTCCAGTATACTGGATTTTATCGAGTTTTTTATAATATTTTATACATTTTAGAGTTCTTCTATTGAAGATAGATTACATAATTATATATGTATACTGTATTTTTACTGTTTGCGGATTTCATGACTCTCTTCACAGTTATTCATTTCTGAAAATTATATAAAGTCTTTCCTTATTGATAGTCTATCTCGTTGTTATTCAATAATCACAATGTTTAATAAGTGTTTTTATCACAATCATTGTCATCATCACAACTTTTACCTCTTGTATTATTATTATGTCGTAATAGCGCGCAGCTGTTGAAATGTGAGTTTGTAATTAAGTAATAAAATATATTATTCTAGTACATTAAACTCTTGCACAAGAAAATATAAAAATATCAACCTGTTCCCATGTGGGATTATGCACAAAATTTTATATTCTACGAGTGTCTTTGTTATCAACATTAACAAAAATATATTATTTCCTTCACGAATTATTATCATCATGTCATTCACATTTGATAAGTGTGTAAGTTTTGATAGGTGTAAAAAAAATTGTGTGAATTTAAAACATTTTTTATAAAAATTATATGGATGTAAATTTAGATTATATCAAAATTGAAAAAATAAATATATTTGTATAATTGGCAATCTATGGGGTATATATCATATACATATAATTAAGAGTCTTTTAATTGTCATTGTTTATGAATCATGTCAACAGTTTCTTTTCAAAATTAGGATAGTAATATTGTATGTACACAAAACTAAATATGACCATTTTAAAGGTTACCACGAATTACAAAATGTTGATAATAAAGATATTATATTGTATAGGATGTTACCGGAACCACTCAGATTTTACCAATCAATATTATTCATTTTACATCACACAAAGCTCAAGAAATATTATATGAACGCATTTGGATGATCAATCGAAAATTTGCTTTATTGCCTTGTCAGGAGTTTTCTCTAATATTTGACTGATATACAATGAGTGATATAAGAATGTGCTTGTGCTTTTAATGTACCAAGTTACATTTGTTTTTATTTAAGAATTTTATTATGGCAAATAAAATGAACAACAATAAATTAACAAGTGTATTTTTTTTTATGATTTTTAAGCAGCCAAAAAATGAACTCAGACAGATGTGATTGGTAATATTGATGGTAAAAAGGCTATTTGACTGAACCTTTTTTAAGAGTCTGTTATTTATTAAAACTATGTCAAAATCAACTAACTGGATCTTAAGTTAAATAGTTTTTTTATCATTGATATGATATTGTAGTTTGTATGGTGTGAAAAATCACAACCATCGGTGAATAATCTCACCTATGAGTGTGTCTAAATTTTTTCTACAAACATAAGAAGCAAAGAGTAGCAAGTTTCATTTTTTCATTGTTATAAAAGGCTAGTACTTTTTTGCTTCATGCTTTCACTGAATCGCATGTGGCAAGACCCAATGCGATAAGTGGAGATTGAAGTGTAGGATTGAAAAAAGGTATTTTTTATATGATCATTAAATATACAATTAAAAAACATCAAACTATCAATGTTATTTGTGAAATCCAATATAAGGTGCAGGAATAGTAAAATAATAAAATGATTATTCACTAAATTGAACCAATAATTATTTATTTTGTTAATATTTCACAGCCGTCGTCGGTGATAAGAATTGTGTGTTCCTCTTGAGCAGTTCGGGCTCCATCGACAGTTACTACAGTCCACCTGTCTTCTAGCATTTCAACCATTTCATCTCCGGGACTGAGGATAGGTTCTATTGTAAATATCATTCCCTTCTTCATTGTTCCGCCAAAGTGATTTTCTGTAATTATATTATGTTTTTTTTTAAATACATTATTAAAGTTTCCTTATAATTTTCTATGACTTACTGACGTGGTGGATATCCGGCAGCTCGTGAAATCTTTTACCTACTCCATGTCCCAGAAAAGCCGGCAATACTGTAAACTTCTTTGAATTGGCAAGGTTTTGAATTGTGTTACCGATTTCTTTAAAAGGAACTCCTGGACCACATATTGATATTGCCTACACATTGAAATTTATTTATTTATATGCAATATCTATTGAACTGCAATTTAAGGCTAGTTTTAGGAAAGCAAAAACACATAAATTTCCCTTATTGTAGAAATTATACTGAATTTCTGTATTGTAAAATTACTACTAAATAATGCACACCTTCATTAAACATTGTGATGTAACATCAACCAATTCTTTGCCATGATCATCCACATTGCCGACAAGAAAAGTTTTCGAACAATCTCCATGAAACCCATTCATGTAAACCTAAAATATCTAATAAATATAGTAATTATATGAAATTGCACAGCAATCGTAATGGATTTCATACGGTAATGTCAACATTAATTATGTCACCGTCTTCCAAAGGCCTGCTATCGGGGATTCCGTGACACGCTACATTATTCACCGAAGTGCACACAGATTTTGGGAAAAATCTGTACCATAGCGGTGAGGGATACGCTCCATTATCGATGCATTGTTTGTGGACAAAACCATCAATCTCGTCTGTGGTGGTACCGATCTTAATAGTCAATAATAAATTATTGATAAACCAATAAAGTTCAAATCAAAATAAATACACACCTTAACGACGCTTTCAACATTCTTCAAAATATTTGCAGCTAAACTACAACTTTTTTTCATTAGACCGATTTCGTCATCGTTTTTAATGTGGACAGTACTCTCCACTTTGGGTACGACTCCATATTCGAAATAAGGTGGTTTTTCAATATGATCCGGTACAAATCTCAGGTCACTTACTTCAGCTGGTTCGACTAATGAATATTTTCCGAATGCTGGATTGCTGCTGTATATAATAATGTGTAAGCTTCATATTCAAAATCTATTAAAGACGCGTCTTTCAATTAACTTACACCGATCTTTTGAAGATTTTAAAGAACATCCGACTAATTTTAGTCATCTTTGAATATTAGATAACCTCAAACATTTTGACAGTTGTTTTTATTGCCAGGGATAATAATTATGGTAATTACTAAATGAAAACTAGAACAATAATGTACGGTGGTTTATTTGAAATGCATGTACATTAAGTTGTAAACTTATTCCGCTCTGCGTTTTTTCACCAGAGAGCCTAAAAGATCTGATATGTAAGGTAATGTAGCTTGATCGGATGAATTTGTGTTTAATGAAGACAGTGGCAAATTTAATTGCTGATTAGCTCCGCCAGATTGTCCCTTCATATTTCTGTGTTGAGGGAATGACGGCATCAATTTTGGATCGCACGCTGAAATATTAGATTAATTAATAATTTTGTTAATAAGTGTGGTTCATTCAACTTACGTAGAGGTGCTTCCTTAAAATATGAACTTTGAAGACATTCTTCAGCTGTTGCTCGTTTATTGGGATCATACATGAATAAGAAGTTCAACAGCCTCAATCCTGCAGGCGAGAGCCATGGGAATTTTTGTTTTAAATTGTTGTACGGTTGCTGCTTGAGGGTGAAGTTTTGTAGAGCAGGTAACGAGCTGAATTCTGGCCATATAGCGTCAGATGGTGTGCCTGTATATTATTTAAAAATATGTAATAAAACTGTATTTTTATAAGTCGTGACTATTCCGAGTTACATTCAATCTTACCTAGAAGTTCAACGATAAGTTCCAGTTGTGCTATTTCCGATCTTCCAGGTAACAATGGTTTGTGAGCAAGTAATTCGCCCAGAATACATCCAGCTGCCCACATATCCAGCGCAGGAGTTTGGTATTTCGCCTGTAAAAGCAATTCTGGAGCTCTGTACCATAAAGTGACGACACAGGGAGTCATCGGTTTTGGAGGAAGACCCAACCATCTCGCTAGTCCAAAATCAGCTAAAATAAATAAACATTATTTGTGGATGATTATTTAAATTTGAATTTGGACCTAAAATTTATGATTACCGATTTTGACACAGCCTTTGTCTGTCAAGAGCAAATTGGCTACTTTGAGATCTCTGTGCACAATGTAGTTGGAATGTAAATACTTCAAGCCCTTCAATACTTGCAACATGATGCACTTCACATGTGATTCGGTGAATGGTTGAGACATGTTGTCCAACAATGAAGCCAAATCTTGTTCACAATACTCCATTGACAGGAAAATACTGAAAAGTAATATGAATTAATTTATTTGGAAACATTTTTTATAACAGTTTATTATAAACCTTTCGAGACTCCGTCCGACAACTACTTCTTTCAATTGCACAATGTTTTCATGCTTGCAAGCCATAAGTACTTGAATTTCACGAAGACCTATTATAGGTAGTCTGTCTTTTTCCATTTCCATATTTACTTTCTTCAATGCAACAATATTTCCGTTCACCTTATCTTTGGCTCGGTCTACAATATTTAATTAATTGAACATTGAAACATACAGGAAAATGACAACTTGTAATATACTTACAAACGACGCCATAAGTGCCCTCACCAATCCGATTCAATTTTTCAAACTCAGTAACAAACCTACATCTTCCAGCCTTGAAGTAATAAAAAAATTAAGTAAATAATAATAATTAAATCACAGTATGTCAATAATTATACTAACAAGGTCTTTTTCAGGTATTTCAATTACATTTCCAGTTCTAAAAGAGATTAAGGTGTTACGGCGTGTACCCCCAGGAAGGTAGCTATCACTATCAGTCACAGATTTCTCTGCATCTAGGATGAAAATATTCGATTATTGAGTGAATAAAAAGTATGATGATGTAACACTTTATCGATAATAAATTACTTCGATCTCTCTCGCGATCCATGGCAATCATTTAGTATGAAAGTGTATAAAAACAGTCCTTGTAGAGATGAACAACCGGCTTTAGAAACCACAACAAACGTCACGCTGCAAAGTTTCAGTGTTGCCAGCAGCGATATTATCAGCCGGGATTTTACAAAAAAGTTACAGCAAGTTTCGAACATAGCATGTTTCATTCAATAACTAATCAACTTAACCACCGACGTTAAAATATAGTTTCAAATAATTAAATAGATCATATTTACCTTTTTTGAAAATAGAAGCCGTCATTTTTAAAGATGAAGTAGGAAGACCTTTGTCGCGTTTTAAATAATTTTCATCTGGTACAGCTTTTTGATTTTTTATTTCATTCGTAGATATAAATTTAGCATCAACATTAGACACATTTTCACAATTGTTCCTATAGGGTCCAGCTATATTATTTTTTCCAGAATAATTATTAAAATATTGGTCTCGTGTTCTATCGTTTACAGGTTTCAGAATAGCTTTTCTCTTTGTTATACTTGAGAAACTACAACAATTGTAAAAGTTACAATAATTGTTACCACAAAATTGTGATGGGCATTTCACACAATGAGTTTTGATTTCACTGTGCATACAAAATAGTTCACATTTTAATTCTCTAAGAATTAGAATTAAAAAAAAAAGATATAGTTTATTACCCGTGTTGTGATTTCTTTGATGTAAATTTCTTATGAGTTTGTCCATATGATTTAATTGACTATCAATCACCGGAGTTATTATAGGATTAACTTCATCTCTTTCAAGCTATAAAAATTGTAAGTTAGTACACTAAGACTTATTATAAATTGTTTTGAAAAAAGACAACGTTACATTTTAAGCAACGACTTTAGTAAATTGTTACCGATAAACTCATATATGAAAACTATTTGAATAAATACCTTGAATATATCATTACAATCATTTTTGATGAATGATATAAGGCTCCTGTAACCATGTTCATGAAATGGTATAGATTTACCTATCATCTCTTGATAATCTCTATTCAAATCACTTATACGCATAGCCCTAGGATTAGAAACCACTATGCTTTTTAATTCTATTTTTAATGAACACAACCCATCTTTGTCCATTGTTGAAATGTGTCCTTTGTTTTAGAAAACATAAATGTAGCTACATATTTGAATTTATTGTTGATGAACGTTGTATTGTTCATTTTCAAATTTTAAATAATTAATAAGCAAACATATCTCTATAGTCACATTTGAAATTGAATCAGTTACTAGTGTTACAATTTTCAGTGAAATGGTGTGTCATGGAAAAAATATTTATGGTTACTAAATGAGGATAAATGAACTTTAAAAAAGATTTACTCAACGTTTGTAACTGCAGGATTTATAGATACTTTCTACCCTCAACTGAAATTTTTATAACTGCTGTCAGAAAATCATTGCCATATCTATATATAAAGTAAATAATTTTATTTTATACTTTTAAAAGTTAAAGTACTCCATGATTGAGTTGCCTTTGTATATGTGTAACATTATTTAGTTGGTTATATGAAATGCAATATTATGAAAAAGCAAATCTGTTCAGCTTTATTTAAAAATTTTGTCAGTTTTTCATTTCAATACTATTGGATTTCAATTAAAACTCATGAATATTTCATAATTATTTATTATCGTCATAATCTTATACAATATAAAATACATATCATGTAAGATCAGTCTTCTTGTAGTAAAATTAGAGTAATTTTGTTCATAATTTAAATATAAAAATACTGGGAATAATATTTATATAAAATGGAAATTGATAAAAACCATTGCATGCAAATTGAAAGATAAAAATTAAAACCACAGTAGTATGAACAAAATGTTTGTCAAAAAAATAAAAGAATAAAATCAAAATAAAAACATAAAAAAGTGAAATAAAAATGTTTAAAAAAAGTCCTAAGTCTAAATGAACTGAATAAAGAATATCTTCACAAAATTCAAAATAATAACCCAAATATACAATTGAATCTTAAGAAATTACTAATTGGCTGTGCTTTGGCTGACCGACAGAAGGTTACACTTAAAGCTAGTATGAATAAAATTGTTTACGAAAATATAATCACAAACATGGTAACCAATAAACCTAAAATAAACATATTATAGTGAAGATTACTGTACAATTATTACATGCATGGAAGTGTGAATACACTGAACAAGAGAATTCTTGCATTATTTACATTAAAATATTAAAGAAAAAAATTATATACACATATTTAGATTAATTAAAGCAAAAGTTTGGCACTGTCATTAGGACCCCTTCCTTACTTATAATATACATTGAGCATGTTACAAGCAATACTAAATCATAGATGAGATTCTTGCTAAATAAAATAAGTTGAGGTTTGAACAACTATTAAACTAAACTTAATATTATTACTACCTATGTTTGAAAAATAAACATAGTGAATCTTACAAATTAGGGTGCTGGCCGTTGATTTTCCGTACATGAGGTTTCCTGTCTAATTGGGAAGACAATGTAGGAGGAACGAGCCACAGATTTTTTTGATGTTTCATAAGAGCTTCCGTGACCCTACAACTATTAGCTGCCATTTGAAGCTGTGCCTCTAAGGGGTCCGTAGATCGAATCACCAAACTGTTGAAATTAAAATAATTATTAATAAAAAATCTCGTATTGAATGTTAAAATAAATAAAAATATATTACCTTGGAGGGAATAATGTAGGAGCGATGATCATCGCCACATTATGTTCCGACATTTTATTGGTTGCTTGATTCTGACAAATCTGATTCATTAGTTGAAGAAGCTCAAGAAGAGTAGCCCTGTGTTCAAATGCCATTAGAAGAACTAAGAGATTCAATGCTCTTCCTTGGGCCGGACCATCCAATGCTATAAAATATAATTTTTAATATTAATATACCACATACAATCATAGTACTCTTATAAAATGATATGATAGCTTACCATAAGTTTGGTAGAAAAGCTGAACAAGCTCAGTAGTCAGAATGGGCTGAGGCAGTTCTCGCAAAAATCTTTTCATAGTAGCGGCAATGTCGTGCGAGCCTGCTGTTGAAATTGCTTCTTCCACAACATTAGGATTGGAGTAGAAGTGCTTTTCGATTTCACCACAAAGTACTTCAATCTGAAATAAAGAGTTTAATGAATTTTCATATAATAAAAACTAAAAACAAATATGTTAAATGAGACATACCTTGTGCTTGTTTCCGGCAACTCTGAGAAGTCCCTCTTCATAAACACGGTTAGACAATGCATCAATAAGCAGTCTTAGTATTCTCGGAACCACAGTGCCAGCTTCTCCGGCCACTACATGATCCTTGCGAATAAGAGTCAGTAGAGACACACCAAATACATTATTTTCTAAAACCAATACAATTAATTTGTTAATATAATGTGTGAAACAGAATATAGAAAAAAAGCAATTAATGATCTTTACCTTCTTTCCTCTTCTTCTTGTATGGCTTTCTCTTGTGCAACACCAAATGGTGTCTGTCAAATAATGCAGTGAGATCCAACCACAAAAGAGGCATGAGCTTCTTGAGCTGAGTTTCGGACAATTGTTCAATATCTGTGGCGATTCCATCTTCAGGCCACATCTATTAAAAATAAATAAACAGTTAGTTAATCTTAGTTGAAAAAAAATATTATTAAGATGTGAGTGCTTACTTCATCGACAATAATATGTTCAGGATCCTTTTTGAACTTTTGTTCAAAACTTAGCATTTCATGTGATGCAGCTCGGGAGAGATTATTTTTCTCATTCGCCAGCCTATCAGAAGCGAGACTGTGTGCCCTGGTGACCGAGGAATGTGATTGCTTCCTGCTGCAAATATAATATAAAATATTAATATCTACAATTCAATAATTAATAATGTAATTTAAATGTGTAATACCCCAAGGCTTGATCATCTTGATGTGTAGTAGAGGTTGCAACTCTTTCTCTGCCCACCCTCGGACCTTGAATAGTTCCGAATCTTTGATAACCGAGCAACTCAATCCCTTCTGCAATATATAAGAATACAGTTTATAATTATGTAATAATAAATTGTATTGATATATTGATTGAATCATACCAGTATTGGATGCAACATCAGCCCAATGTATTTCATATGGTTTGAAGAGTTCATGCACGGGAACAATGTGTATCCTGGGGGTGTTTTGAATGCCATCTCTGTTGTTATCAGACTCTTTTCGATTTATATTTGGCGGAGAACGTGAGAATGAAGCAGGTGGAGCCGAAGGTGTCCTATAGAGTGACTGCTTGATAACTGGAAAGCTATCACTGAAAAAAGAACAAATATAATAAGTAAAAACAGTAAATTTATTTAAAAAAAATACAATATAATTAAACTTACACTAAGGAATTCGGTGGAGGATCTGCCCATTCCGTTGGTGGACTTCCTGAACCTCCGCTGGGTAGAGAGTCAAGCGAATCTGGAGTCGCACTTCTGGATCTTGGTTCGCTACCACTTGAGTTCTGAAAAAATAAACATCTCATTTTAAAAAGTCCACCACAACCAGTCAACACTGTTAATACATTAGGGCAAAGTGAACAGATAAAATAGTAAACAGAAATGACAATCTCATAATGTAGTTGTAAAAATAATGTCAAAAAATACAATTTAGATAAACAAAAAAATACCACTGAACTAGCAGAAGACCCACTACTGTAATCGTACAACTTAAAAACCATTTCGTGTTAGAAAAAAAAATTAACGTTCAACTACGGCAGTCGTTGCCAGACTGAAGTGCGCCAAAACGTAGGCACGAAATAGTAACTTGTTTGGAAACAATATCGAAATCGGTGCAACGAGATTTTAATTGCTGTATAAATAATTAGCATGTTTCTTAACATTTACCAGAGTGAGTTAATATTAAATTTAAAAATTACGGACATTATCGCAATGTAACGCGACGGAATGTTACATTTCAAAATAAAAGAAATTCTAACACTAATAATCCTTCGACTGATTATTTTCAGCACCGACGGAGCGAAACTGAAAATGAGAATAGAATATTCGCCATGATTTTGAATCCGGTTGCAAGATTTGCGACATGGAATATTTGGCAAATAATAAATAAAACAAACAATAATACAAGCGGAACTGAAGAATTACAAAACAGTTATATGCGAGTATTCTCAAAAGCCCAAATGTCAAGATAAAAAAAAGCTATTAGACGAAATTGCATTCCTAGATAAAAGTGCGTATTTTAGATTTCACCGGGGAATTTTAGAAAATTATCTAATTTAAATACGAGTAAAGAGAAGGTGGACTTACTTCGTGATCGCGAAAGACATCTCGGATATCAGGCCTCGGATTCTTCTGCTTTCTGAGGGTTCTGTTCAAATCCCTCACTCTTCTTCTGGCTGCAGCAGCTTGAGCTCTTGGCAATCTCCTCAAAGCAGCGGAAACTTCAACTTCATTGGCTTCTCTTCCTGATAAAAAAGGCGCAGCCAACTGTTGAAGACCAGCAGCACAAAGCCAATCAGCTTCTTGTTCTCCTTCTGTAATACAAAACAAAAAATAAACAATTAAAAATACACTCTAATAAATAAAATCAATGCAAACATACTTTTGGTATAGTCGATGTATATAAAATAATCAATTTCCTTTTCCTTCTTAATTTGCGGTTTAATACAACTTAGAAGGAGATCCATTTTATTAGATCCACTCCCGGTGACCGTTCAGGTTCAACTAATAAATGTTTCATATCAACCTTTTCAGGTAAACTACGATTACTGAAAGCCTGAAATACCATTGCTTCTAAAGTTCCCGAAAACGCACACACACACTATTGCATATTATAATTTTTATACAATATTACCGAATTATAAACCTGAAATAAAATCATCATTTGATGCTGACAATTTTTTTCAGGATTATTTCAATTTAATATATTAAGTACCAATCGATTCTTCTGATTTAAATTTAAATTATAATCACCGACGTATTAATTTAAAATTGCAGTATTATAAAGACGTTAGCAAAGTATTGCATTGTATTTGCAGATTCATAGAAATTCCATTAAAACGCGGAAATTTCCACGATCGAATCAAAATTTATTGGAAAACGGGTCTTTGTTTGTTGTTAATTAATATTTTTTGTCAATTAATGATATGAAGAAAGCTCATTTGTCCGTATATAAAGTGTAATAAAATCCTCACATAATATTTATTAATAAATTGTACATTTAATGTTAAAAGCATTAATTATTGATTTCTTCTGTGGATTTGGAATATGTTATTTTAAAAATAGGAATGCTTCATTATACGAAATTGACATATAACTAAATTTAAAAATCATTTCTTGAAGTGTTAATTAATTTATAGATAATATTATAGCTTTTTTTAACAATTGTTGGATATAATATGTAGTATAATAAATATTGAAATTAATGTGGAAGTAACAGACGATATACTTCGTCTATAAATATATCGTATTTGCTTAAATTTAAATAAATTATTTTAATTTACACCGATGTTTTCTGATATTTGGCTATTGTTTATATACTTTTATATAAGTTAATAAATTGATTAAAATAATTACTAACCCGTGGAGCAGAGAGAACAATGCTGGAATATGGTTCCCATTTTATCTTCAACCCATAGCAATTAGCATTATTTATATTTTATTTTTTTAATTGATTTCGCAATGGCAACACTGTTGCACGTGTGATGGCGGCGTTCAAACTGAACTAAATATGTACCAAATTAGTATGATGACTAAACCAATGACTAACAACGACCTGCATCCAACAAAAGAATCTTTTTAACACCCAATAATTGAATAAAATAATCTTTTTACCGTGTACAACTTGAATTATACAATTTAAAAGTTGTAAAATAATATAAGGGGGCGGATATTGTTGAAGTGGTTTCAAGTGCATACTATTTTCTATTCCACGAAATGCAAACGAACATTTCTACGCAATACAAATATTACGCCAAGTGTTGTAAACTTGCATGTCAATTTCTATTTTTATATAATTCTTGAATTTAAATAATATTTTATTATAAACAGACGTGGGTTTTCATGGGAGAAATAAGAATCTTGAATGTGGCCGAATACTGGGTCGATGTGCAAATTTCAAAGATATTAATTTTATTTTATTAATATTATTAGATTGTTCTGTCCAAGGCACTTCAGTGCAACCACTTATCCGAGATCTGTTCATAAAAAATCATTTATTTCAAATATAATATAAATCAATCGAATATTACATACTCTTTTTTAAACTTCAGACACGCGGAGAAGCAAACTAACTTACCGCAAATGGCTGTAATTGGTGATATCATAATATTATAGTTTTGCGGTGTGATCAATCACGACCATTAGTAAGTAACCTAGTTGGATATTTACTTTAAAAATATAAGAAAAAGATCCTGTTTACGGTTCGAATCCATTTGTGTCAAAATACTGGGAATAATTTTAAGCAAATCTAGTCATTATAACAAGTATATTTACTAACTAAATTGCATGACAAGGTTTGTTTTTGATTATGCTACAGACAAATTATTATATCCGCATCTTCATCAAATTTATGTTTTGCAATGTTTCCAATTTATTATGAGATGATTTGTAATTGAGATGAGACGGCCATTGTTTGAGAAGTTAAAGTGAGATTAATAATACAAAAAAAAATATTATCGCCTTTTGATTGATAATGTTTGTAGAGCAATTGTCAAGCTTAGAAACATACCGCAAACAGCTGGGAAAGAGATACTGACAAATCAATCAAATGCGATGATTCATTCGTATAAATTGTCGTATATTTATTAAATTATAAAGAATTTATCTCGTTTAATAATATGGCGTTAAAAATAAGTTTTAGCAGTAAAATAATAAATGTTTTTTTTTTTAAATAATTTATAGCACATATTAAACGGAAATAGTTTCACAGAATAAGAAATATTTTTTTAGCTAGCTTTTTATTGATTAAATAACTAAAGAACTTGTCAAATATACTACATTTCCAATATTGCACAATAACTCTATTTCTTTTTCAATATGATTCAAACAATACAAATAACACGTTTTATTATCGCACATTCCGCTTCTGTTGAAATTGATAAATTTACTATTTTATAAGTGGATTATTTGTCACTTGAAATTCGTTGAAAATATTGTGTTTACTGTTTGGTGAAAGCATTGCGCAAAATAATGCAAGAGTATCAAGTGCAGTAAATAGGATATTTGTTAATACAAAGTTTACATTATCAATATGAAAACATTTTGGAAAATAATTTTGAAAACATTTAAATAATTTTTGGAATATTTATTTATTATGAAATTCAATGGCGGTTTATCTTTATTATAATTATATTCGATGCTCTAGTTACAGGTCAATTTTTGTAATGCTCTTTAACTTTAATAAGTCTATATAATAAATTTGAAATCTATAAGAATATTTTAATGGAATTATCTATTTAATTTTTTTATGATAATAAAAATATTTCTGCGATATTCTACCTCCATTTTAAATATTCTCACAGATCAAAAGATCACATTATATTATATAATTTTCGGCTGCCAATATTAATTAAAAGTGTAGTGAAAATTAGCTTATTTTAATGACAGTTTGATAAGTCAGTAATATAAAAAACGTATATTAAAATATTATTTTGAGTTGAACATGCAGCTTTACTCTTAACGATTTTGACTCTTCATTAAAACCTAAGTCAATATAAGAAGCTAATTTATAAATATATTATGTCAAAACTTATGTGAAGTCTTATATGTGGCATATTAATAATGATTTTTTTATTAAATGAACACTTATATATTTGTACCAAAATATTTAATAATATTTTACAATACAGCAAATTTTGTGTCAATTATTGGTAACGCATGTCAATTACTAGTGAATTTTGAAGTTTTTTTTTACTTTATTAAAAATAGTATTAAACCGTTTCTGATTTTTTATCACATTAAATAAGAAGGAATTATAGGATCCAAATAGAAAATATATATATTTGTGGTTCTTTGATGAATTCCAATTATTTTATTAGTCAAAGTTAGAATTAAGGTGTCAATTACTGGTGCAACCACTGTATTATGTAAAATCGTATTTCACATTTTTTATCAATGTATATATAAAAGATAAATCTTTGTATTTATTTGCACCAAAATATTCAGTCATTTAATAATATATTGCAACAAAGAAACACTTCTTATTATAAGATTTTTTCTCAGTCAAAACGAACAATACACCCAATTTTTTTTTTGATAAATTTCAACAATTGTGTATGCACTGTGATATAAATAAATAAATTAAGGGGGAATATATACATTTATATTTATTTTTGAGACCGGAAAGGAGAAATGTTAGTAAAATGTGGAGACCAGACGAGAAGGGACACACAATTCTATTTATAAATAACTCAAGATGCACTCCAGGAATAGTGATCGTGGTAACCAGATCTAAATCTATGAATAATATAATAAATTGTGATTGTTTTGACATCAGAATAAGATAATATACTATTTGTCGATCAACCTATTTTATTATCAGCGAGATAACAGTTGTGACACGAGCTATATTAATTGGGAATAATTAAATTTCTCGTAGGAAACCGTGTCAACGAAATTCATTGATTATTTCCCACGTGGAAGTGCAATTGAGACTTGTTTTAATATTCGGTGTTGGATTAAATGAAAATTATATAAATTAAATTACACACTTAACACAAATACCTGATCCGGTTCGCGAGTGACTTAGTTAGTTCGTGAGTAAAGTTGAAAAACAGTGATCCAAAAAAAACTTAATGATTAGTTACCATAAAACATTTTTTTTTATAGTATTATTTATTTATTTATATATATATATATATATATATATATATATATATATATTTTTTTTTTATTACTATTGTTTTGGCTGTAAAAAAGCTCTTCTGGGCGTTGACATGGAAACATGGAGATAAATAAATAAAAGGTGTCCCTAAATTAAAATTCTGAGCTTAAGATTTTATAAAAAAAAATATCTTTAGGACATTACATAGATTTACGTCTTCTAAAAACTACACGTAGAGCAAGTCAAATTTTAAATATACAATAATTTTTGATACCGCAAAACTAAAAGACCATATTATATTACGATATCAAAAATCACAGTTGTTTACGGTAATACCTTAAAGTTTTATATGTGCACTAAAACATAAGAAACAAAGAGTAATTGGATTTTAAAAATATATTTTAATAAAATTAACTCGAATGTGGTCATTGTTCAATAGCGATTATGGTATATTTTTAAATTTATACTGTAAAAAATCCTATATTTCAAAAAAAATATTTTTACTCAATAAAATACAGATATTTTTTTGGCATTATAATGATAAATGTGATATTAAAACTACCAATCACACCCATTTGCGGTAATTTGGATTACCTCATTAGAGTATTTTTTTCTAAAAGTTTTATGTTTTCTTTAAAATGTAATAAACAAAGGGTTGTTGGATTTTTATATAAATATATTTTAATATAATTAACTCGAATATGTTCTTTATACGAAAGTATTTTTTTAAATTTACAATAAAAAATAAATAATATTTATTTTTATTCAATTATAAAGGAAAAAAAATTGTGGTATAATAAAAGTTTATATGACATCCGTTTGCAGTAAGTTCGTTTACCTCTAATAGTTCGATTTTTATATCATTATATTTTAATAAAATTAATTCGTATGTGGTGTTTGTTCAATAGCGATTAAAGTATTTTTTTTAAATTTATACTATTAACAATCTTTATTAAAAAACAGATCTTATTTTGGCATTATAAAGATAAATGTGGTATCGAAACTACCAATTACATCCGTTTGCGGTAAGTTGGTTTACCTCTAATAGTGTGATATTTTGTTTAAAAAAAAATAATACACAAAGAGTATTTTTTTTAAATTTATAATCCACATAGATAATCTTTATTATAAAAATTAATGTCGAAACAACACCCATTTGCGGCAAGTTGGTTTAGGATGAAAATTTGCTACGAAACAATCTATTACGGATTTATATTGTGAATGTGAAAATTCAATGTAATATTTATAAAACATACTTTTTATGTACATAATTGTTCATATAAAGAAATTTGATAAACATTGTGTTTGCACACCAGACTCGAAATTAAAGGTACTTGTAGTATTCAAAATAAAAGTTGGGAAAACTGCTATCAAGTGTATCTAATTTCACATTTTATAATATCAATTTTTTATAAATACACTTGAATAGCGACTCGCCGGTCACTTTCTTCAATCGGTAATTTTTATGGAGTAAGTATGCTAAATATTATTATATATATGTGGGGTCGTTGTACGAAATAAGAGGAGTGGTCATTGAATTGTAGAAAGCTGGTATTTCGTGACCGGTTGCTTCTACACAATCCTGATATAATTGTTGTCCTATCGCCAAACTATGAAATTATAATAATATATACAATATATAATTGTCTAAGGTGTGTTTATTTTATGATTATGTCATATCAAACATTAGTGTTACCAGATGGAAGAATAATATTGTATATAATTATTTTACTACAATCAATACATATCTAAAATATATAAAAATAACTGTTAGACCACCTCATATATATATTTTTCCCGATAATATATTATTGTATCCAGTCTTGCAACAAACTTGCTTCTGATTGGAAAAAAACACTAAATTATATCGGATATTCGTTTGTGTTCCAAATGTATGAAGTGAATGAAGATATGGTTCATTTTAAAACATAATTTAACCTATTAAATAAAAATTAGCAAAATGGTCCTATTTGACCGGCACCTAATGTAGATTCATCTATTATCTATAACACATTTCATGTCTCTGTCAATAGAAGGTATTTCATCGTAAACTGTTAATATTCAAACGTAGTGACGCATGACAGGCAGTGTTGCCAGAACAATAATATTTTATACAATTATTTAATGATAATTAATACACAATATCTCAAAACGAATAATTAAATTATAATAATACTAATTATAACAGTATTTATTGAGACTCGCTTTTTAAATATTATGATGAGTGATGTCATCACATGAAAACTGTATTAAATAATTTTATTAAAAATTCAAACTTCATCTAAATGAAAAAATAAACAAGTCGAAATATAACCGTCCTATTAAATAACCAATCAGAACACAAAAAACATTAACAAATTGAAAATTTCAATTAAAATTACCCTAGTTATTGTGTAATAAAATAAAAGTACAGGTGGCAGGAAACTGAGACGTCATAAGCGAAAGTACCGCAATTCGGCGGTTTTCAATCACGATCTGCGGTCTAGTAGGTACAAATAAATAATAATCAAGCGTAGAAACTTGACAGCTGAATATTAAGATCTAAAAATCCATATTAAATGGACCATATTTTGTGTATATATGTATGTAGGGAAGTATGTTGAACGATTATAGTGTCTTTGAAAAGCATGGGATTAGTGAGACGTGGGAAGAGCACATATTCAATGGTTCGATCAATTATCAATTTAATACCGTGTGCTTCAATCATAATCACTTCATTCATGCAGATTGAGGCTTAGTCGTTAAAATTGACCTGTTAAACGATCGCTTAGTTTTGCCCTCATTATTTTTATAAAAAAATAGCCACTGTTGAATTGACTGCTCGTTTAAGCTCTGAAGATGTTAGGTTATCTTACTTTTTTATTTGAATTATTACTGAAATACAGCAAAGTACCTCATAATCATAGCTTGGTTAAGTGGATGCAGTGAAGTAAGTGCCTTGGAGAATTGGACACTGCGCGGGCTATATTTTTATTAAATTGAATCATTAATGGGTCGAATATTGGGTGGATGGGCAAATTTCAAAGATATTCATGTTGTTTTTTTAATATTCAATATTATCATATCCGAGAATTTAAATAGAATGATATAATTTAATAAAAATTTAACCCGCGCAGTGTCCAATGCTCCAAGGAACTTCACTGTACCAATTTATCTAAGCTCTGCTCATAATAACTATCAACAAAAATAGTAAAAATAATTAAAAATATTTCGTGCTTTTGGAATCGAATTTAGACCGCCATCTGAATCAGCTGTTTCTGTGAAGTACTCTGTAGTGACTGTCTGTTATAAGTAATTATTTTTTAATTAATAATAAAAATATATTTTAAAAAATCCGCTAAATTTGTGACTTATATTAAGTACGAAGTAGTGACTGTCGCATGTGTATTGTGTTAAATTTTTATTTGATACATAATAAAAAAAAATTATATACCCTTTAAAATATTCTCAGTTAGTTAAAAGTCCACCCTGTATATTTTTTTTTCTTACTGTCGTATTGTAAAAATATATATAAAAAGTTATAAAAATAAAGCAACAAGAATTAGTTTTACCATGATACTGATTGAGAGTGTCTTATGATGGTTTTAACGAACTCACCGCAAACATCTGTGATTTGTGATATCGTTGTTTTGCAGTATGATCAATCATAGCCGTTGGTTAAACGATTTATAAATATTAATAAACAGAACGATGTTTTCCATTATAACTTAAGTATTTACTCCACAGTTTCAAAGATGCTTATTAATAAAAATAGGATTTAATAATTTACCTTCGTAATGTTGTGGTTCATCATAATAGGTTCTATGATTAGCTAAATCTCTATATTCAGCCCAATAATCAGCCAACTCATGTCCCACTTCTGGATAGGCTACAGTAGTTGCCATCTGAAATAAAAAAATATATTTTAATGGGGGGTGCGGTGTAATTTAATACAAATAGTCAAATGCGGGGTACAAGGATAATAATAAACAAGAGGCCGCATTCCAGGCAAGGTAATATCAAAACCAAGTTTATTAACGAATCAAAAAAAAGACCATCAGGCAATTATAGTATCATAATCCCGATCCTTCGAGGCTCCAATCCTGGATATATTCGACAATAAAGCCTTTATTGCCGACAGCTCGACCCACCAAAGTACATAATCTTATTGGGGCCCCGAAGTTATTTTGGGATGTCAGATGCTTTTTATACTTTTTGGGTCCCGGCGTACCATCAAAGGGGTATTAACAATAAATAGTAGATTAAAACTAGATAATATTACAATGGAGAAAAAGGTTATTTATAATCAGACCTAGTCCTAGTGAATACGATGAAGTGCTTTTACGATTTGAGCTTTGCAACGATTACCTTTATAATACATTTAACTTTATTACTTGATAATAATTTTATTATTATATGATAGGCATCCTTTGTTGTGATCATCGAGCTTCGGCCAAGAGGATGAAAGAACAGGTTTTTAATTGCTCCCAATTGTAGAGCACTGTGAGATATCAACAGAAAAATCATAAAACAAATATTTTTGAAATTTGCATTCAGCTTTATAGTTTGCCCCATGAATATAACTGTAGATGTATATCATATAATATTTTGTGTAAATACCAGATTTGAAATAAAATAATACAATAATAAAACAATATTATACAGGTAATCGTTGCAGAGCTCGAATACGTAAAACCACTACATTCCACCCAATTAGAGTAGGTCTAGTTATCATACATAATAATTTTAACTTATTAATATCGTTATGTTCTGGTAACATCCAAGAATTCAAATTAAAATTAACTAAATAATAAAAATTTAAGCCGCGCAGTACTCTAGAATTTCCTAGAGAGTTTTCTTTGTCTTTCATGTAAAACATGTTTTTAATTAAATTAAAAATATTTTAAAGGCTTTCATGTAATACCAACACGATCACAAAAAATAATTAATAAATTTCTAAATATCAACGAACTACGCAAATTAAGTGAGCAGTGTTGCCATACGATACTAACATCAAATTAAATTATTTAACACGAAAGCCTATAAAAATATTTGAAGTTCAATTAAAGACAAATTGTCAATATATAATATATGGGTGTTAATTGATTATAATTGTATTTTTATGTATGTGAGGGATCATTTATAATTTATTTTATTCAAGTTCCAACAAAACACTTTTTCATTAATTAACGATTGTGAGGAATGGAATTTTATTATTGCATTATTAGTTAAATTAAAGTATTAATCATATTCAAGGATTCTTAAAAATATGCAGATCAAAATAAGTGCAATAAATCTAATAAATGTGACGTTCGAGTGTCGAGTGTATTTTTTTCATATGGCGACACTGTCTCCCTCATTTGCCGCGGTTTGAATCCATTATACGTGTTTTTCGATATCCAAGCTGATTGCTAGTTTAATTATATAAATATATAAATAAATATTTCAATAAGATATAGCGAGGAGGAACACCTGTTAATTACCTGTGTCCAAGTTATTGCGCATAAACCTGTATGTCATGTTGTGGTCGGCACAAGGTCGCTCATACTTCCAACATTCTGATTTTCAACATGCCTTTTTGTTTACAATTAGTAATAGGTAATATAATAAACAAGACAAAGTCATCTATTATAATTAATCAAAAGATTTGCATTATGGAAATATGAAATGCACAAGAAGTTTAGTATTAATGTAGTCTATTCAAGGTTTGTTCCCCAATAGATGTTAGGTTAGTTATTAAGCCATGGTTTAAACAATACAATACTTTATAAATTAGTTAGGTTTAATACAACATTTTGAGGGAAATTTAATTTAATTACTAACATTGGAGTAAATACTTTTTAATATTTTACTTTAAACTAAAAGCAGCAAATATTTTATATAAACTCAATCACTAATTCTTGTTATATGTTTCATTTATCTTTATCTCGTGTCTTTTTATTGCTTTTCTATGTAACTCAAACATCATGTATAAAACTGTAGGCTTCCCGATACTTAAATAAATAAAATAAAATATTTATAATTTAAAAAAATATATAATTAGCATAATACAATGAATTTATTGACACATCTAATAATTTGCTAGTTTTTAAGTTAAAAGTATGATATTCTGCTATATTTTGAAATGCACTTCAATACCCACAAAAGCAGCTTCCTCTTGCAGTTTTAATTCGGGTATTGCTGTAAACATTTCGGCGGGCCATGGCTCCAAGATTCTGACTGCTAAGTCTATTAATTTATTTTTTAAATCTGACAACCGAAGATTTTTAAGCTGTATTTTAATATTTTTGTGATCGTGTTGCTTTATCAAACAAGCATTTCAAATATTTTAAATTCAATTAATCAATGATTAATATAATTTTTTGATTAATCAATATATTATTATAAATTAAAAACAACACTATGTGGTCAAATTGTATACGGGAATTTTAATCTGTAAGGATATTTTCAGAAGAGGCGATATAAAATTGGTCGTTGCTTTCAGGAGACTCGAATTTAAAATGTATAATTGGGGTAAAAAAATATTTTTGCGATGTATTTTAAAATATTCTCTCTATAAAATGTCAACCCATGTGCATATAGAAAACTATTCTAAGAATGATCGATCAACATTCCTATATAAGTTATATTGCCCTTTGCAGAATTGACCAAACACGTCAAGGTAAATCGAATAACTTCCGCTAATATTTATGGTTAAAAATTCAAACGGTGTTTAATTACTGGATATACGTTAATTTATTTTAATTTTATTGTATTATAGCTTAGATTTGGAAGCAATTTCGATGTGACATTGTCCTTGAACGAGCTTCCTAATTCATCAAGGTAAAAATAAAACATCTTCCGCTTGTAAAATATAAACAGACTGATCGATTTGAACATAAACACGTTTATCTGGTGTTAAAATGGTCACGTTTTGTGATACAGATTGCAAAATGTAATCGCAAATCGATGTAAAAATACAAAACGAAGAAAATGTACACGTACATGTTTAGAAATCAACGAGATTGCGAAATTATTAGCTCTACATTTGCATGAATTTATTTAAATATTTTTTTAAATAACTCATTCGGACATTACAAGATCAAAGGATAATTAAATATATCCGAAAATAATTAATTTAATTGCATATTATTAAGCATCAAAATCAATTTATTTGGTACATTCGTCTTTCATAAGCATTACATTTAATAGATACAATAATGAGATTATAAATATCAAAAAAGAAATAAAAAAACACGTTAATCCAATACCAATAATATATAAATATCAAAATGCCAGACCAAATAGATAAACCTGAGTGAGATTTTTGCCAAACTCATTTGCTTGGTCCGTCATCTTGTTATTTTTTATAACATCCAGATGTATGGCCTACTAATTTCGTTTAATCCCATATAAACAAAACCTTTTTTAATGTTTAAAAGTATTGTTTTTGTATATATTGATTTTCATGTTAAATTTAAAAAAAAAGATTTTAATTAGGTTAATATTTATGGTCTAAGAGGATTTGTTATTAGTTAGTTTATCAAATATGAATTTAACCTGTTGTCGATCTATTTAACTATTAAATTTACACAATAGCAACACTGCCTAATTAATCCACCTTACAATCCAGGAAATCAACGTGAACAATCGACATTTTATAAATAATATTATTATTGCAGATATCCTAGTTGCAATTATAGATGGGTTTTTTAAATTTTGAGACGATTAAACATTATCATAATATTTGTTATTTTAAAATCTATAAATTCTCCGTCGTTTGAGTTGAATATTTAGATTTAGTGCACTAAAATATTCAATAATATATTACAACAAAGAAACATTTATATATAAATCTGTGATTCCCAAACTTATTTGATCTATCGCCCCTTTTCCAGAAAAAAATATTACCCAGCGCCCCCTGGATTTTTTTTATAAATGTGTTCGCATATTTCTTTTATGCTTTCACCGCCCCCTGGTTTCCTGTAGCGCCTACTTTGGAAATCGTCAATTTATTGATATGTTTTTGTGTTGTGATAACCCATTTCAAATTTAATGCGTCATTAATTTTTTCCATAGAAATGAATTTACATGAATTTAAGTACGTGTAACGACTGTGACATGATACACAAAATGGTGGCTAATAACAGTGTATAAAACAAGAAAAAGAAAGAACAATAAAATATTCGGTGACCAGAAGCGGGTAGGCGATCACAGTGGGCGGACATGGACACCCAAATTGGTCAAATGAACAATACAATGACTCTTCAACGGTACAATCATTGTTATTTCGATAATAACACTAAAATACAGATGAATCAAATAAGAGAAATAAATAAGTTAGTCGCTCTTAACGAGATATTTCAAAGTGCACGAATTCACATAATATGATGACGAAAGTGAATCGACTGCAAATCGTGATTTATATATTTTTAATATTAATTATTTGTTGTCAGTATGGCAACACCAGCTGGATACCGCTGATATATTAGCAGGCCATACAACTGGATGTATAAATATCAAGATGGCGGACCAGGTAGACGAGTGAGACTGGTCTGAGTGAGACAACACTAATTATTTAAGCTTCTCGATAAAGGTGCACATCGCTCTTCATCACAGTGTTGCCTTATTCAAACTCATCTACTTGGTTAGCCATTTTGATATTTATATATCGAGTTGTATGGCCTGCTAATATATCGATAGTATCGCTCAGATGCACTCAAATGATTAAAGCTGATGTAAAATATGACTAACTAGTGTTGCCTCGAACTGACATTTACTCCACACACTTGATTATACCATAATACTAATCAATCAAAACTGTTCGCGGTATTTTGAATGCAAATAAAATAAAGCATTTAATTGTTACTACTTTACTTACACTACTGGTGGTTTAAGAACAAATAACAAACTTTGAACACGCGCATAGGCAAAGAAAACATACCGCAAATAGCTTTGATTGATTGTTAAGCAGATCAAAAATATATTGACGGTAAAAAAATGTAAATTTTACAGGAGAGCATAAATGTTTAATGAGATTTGCATATTTATTTTAAGTAGAACTAAAAATATGTTGACGCAAAATAGCCTTTATTAAAAATTTGTGTTTGTGTATAAATAGACTAAAGCTTGAGATTCCTAGGCGTGCGTCCCCGTAAACGTACACCGTAAAGACGGTAATAGAGTTGCTTTGCTGTACTTTCGATCGGTTTTTTTTAATAAGTGCCTCGCCCGAGGCTCAGACGAGGCATTAACCAACAAAAAACCGATCATAAATGTAGCTAAGTAACTCTACTATCGTATTTACGGTGACGTATGCCTGGGAATCCATTACTTTAGTTGAATCAAAAAATGATTGATTCATATTTGGGAATGCAAATACCATAAAAATGTATGGTGAACTTCTCATGAAGATTTATAACCGTAATCATATACGGTTTAAAGCGCGATTTGATTAATTTACATGTATAAAAGTCACCTTTCACGTTACGTTTCCTCTTGACATGGTTCCAGTATATTATGCAAGTATGCTTAAGGTGCATTATTGTCGGGCCTTTGACTGTTATGTAATACAAATAATATATTTAGTATAAATACGATGGGAGCAGTATGAGGTCGTATTGCATAATTCAGAAGTTGTATTGACTACAGCAGTAATGCTTAGCAAGTCTCCATCAGGTGTGCATACAAATCCACTGCCAGCCTTTATAATAATATTTTTAAAATCGTCTAATAGCATTGTTATAGTTTATGGCCTTTTATATTGAAATATATATAAGATTGGATCATATTGATGATTCCATATACATTATTTTAACAAGCGTAATTTATGTTTTAAGTCACTTTTCAATTCCATTTGTAAAATGTGGCGTACCCAATGAGATATTATACGTAGAAATATGTCAATAATACTTTAAAATACGTCAAAATCAGAGCAGGCACTAAAGGTTTCGTGTGTCAGCCGCTTGGGGCGCTGCTTCTACCGCTCATATGTTTAACTGTCACTTTTTTCAAATAACATTACACTGTATTTCACTTAATATGCTAAAGGGCGACATTAAAAGTTGCTTGATATATTCAAGGACAAATAATATGTCACTATGTAAACAATTTACACGATCATTGCGGATGTTTTTGTAAGAAAAATCTTGTTGGATTATCGAACATGTAGAATTTCAGGGACTACAATTTTCATGTGTCGGCAGCCCTCGAATGTGTGACTTTATATGTATATGGTTTAGAATATGTACATGTATTAGTGACCGGGCATATACGAATGTACGACGTAATATTGCATAGCGCTTCTATAGATAAAAGTTCATTGGGCGTACCAAATACATTGTGGATTGTAATTTTATACTCTTTTATAGATTTTTTATAGAGATTACTCTAAGCCATTTTTAGTGTTATAGCAAATCAAAATTGTAATTTTATAAGACATACACGTCTAATACGAAAAGGCGAAACTGTATGCGTATGGTAGTCTTTATGTTTGTGGAATGATTCGCGCAAACGACTGTGATTAGTGTTTATAATATTATTTTATGTTCGTAAAATTATAGTGTTGCGGTATCCTTGATAAATTATCTCACTTCTGAGCATAGAGTGTAAAAATTGAAATTTGCTCCACAAACATAAGAAACAAATAATATGTAAATGATGTATAGTATTTTGTAATAAAGGTATAAAAAACAGTGAAATTATATAAATTAAATTAAGTATATAATAGTGTGTTAGTGAGTCGTGCGTGTACGAATAGACTAGAGCTTGGTAGTATTGGTGTACACGCATACGCATCGCACGTATACACTCCAATTATACTATTATGTTGAATACAGTCCATGTTTACTTATAAGCTCGCTCCTACACAAGCCCTGTAGGTGGCAGAATTGGTGGAAAAGAGATCACGCAGGTGTGAAAATTCATAGCAAACTAATCAAAGGAGAATAATTGGATGAGAATTACTGTGGATAGAATTGAAAATTTCGATGGGAGTTTAGTTTAATAATAAAACTTATTTTTTTTTCAACAGACTATATTGGTTTAAAAACAGTTGTTAAACCTTTGAATAGAACAATGTGTTTAAAACTACTAACTTGGGAGTTTTGCTTGGTTTAAATAAGCTTCAGTATTTACTTTTTATGAGACAAGCAATCTTCGCGTTTACTATTTTTCCGACAAGATTATTTATCATTTTCGAATATCAACAGATATCATTTATCTGTACTGCGAAATTGTCGCGGATTATATTTTTATATTTAGAGACAATGACCATTGATAAGCATTTAGTTCAACGTACAAATTGAATGTCGTCGTTGATCAATGATAAGGTTAAAGGAAGAAGACTTCAATATAAAATAAAGCGAATCCTTGTGGGGGGTCATTTTATTTTGAAATGCAAGCCTGCGACCTATATCAATGGAATTTTATCCTTCGTTCTTATAATACATATATAAAAGAAGGCATAATAATAACTGGACCTGGTCGACCGACGGAAAAATTAGTGCTGTCAGTAACCAAAAAAAAAAAAAAAAATACAACATTCAATACGAGAACAGGTTTCGGTTCGACCTCATATAAATACACTAACACACATTATAAATATTAATTTTATATTACCAAAATACTAAGACGCATTCATTCATTAAGATGCATACATAAATAGCAGTATAAATAAAATAGACCGTCCCTTGATTGATTTATTAATTTATAATAATTAATTTAAGATTGAGAGAGAACATACTATTGATGGTTGTAATAATTTTCAGCTGTGATTGGTCACACTGCAAAACTGTAATATCAATCACATCCGTTTGCAGAAAATTAGTTAGCCTATACAATAACCGTGTCTAAAGTGTGATATTTACTCTATAAAGCATATATGCATAAGTATGCATAAGTAAAAATTACAGTTGAAGCGTTTAAAATCAATTAAGAGAATCCGTTAACAACCAAGTTTTATATACAGGTTTAAAAAAAATCAATTATAAATATTCATTACAAACAAAGCATGTTAAAGTAAAAATAATCTCTTTTTCATGATATAAGCAGAAATAAATATTACGTTTACACACACACACACACACATATATATATATATATATATATATATATATATATATATATATATATATATATATATATATATTTAAATTACTCACATCAGGATTTTTAACATCCACGAATTTAAAAATATATAAAAAAATTTAAAAATAAATATATATAAACAAATTTTAATCACTCGAGTCTATGGTATTCCATGTTGGATATCAATATATCAATATATATATATATATATATATATATAGAGTAGTATATATATATATATATATATATATATATATATATATATATATATATATATATATATATATATATATATTATTTATATGTATTACAGGTATTAAAACTTAATAATGATCGCGATGGCATTTTGTCAAAATATAAATAAAAATAAAACTATGTATGAATGAATTAAAGATGTTTGTTAGAATGGATGTTTATTTGAATGATATATAAACATCGTCATTAATTATTTATTGATTTGCTTTTGTATGGATAAACAAATATCGAGGCGGATGCAGACTTGAAGATGAAACATCCAGATTGCAAATGTTCAAAGGCATTCGACTTGTTGAAGTTGTATGACCATGTCTTTGTACATATCTGTATCAAGCTTCAGGTTTGACATGTATGTATGCACTTTGTCAATACTGAAGGTAAGACCGGTGTTGCCAGTGCGCGC
>JAGTTH010004042.1:22500-28089 GCA_022606485.1 Agraylea sexmaculata | reverse complement strand
ATATTATTTTATTTATTTGGTCGTAGCTGCTGATGATGATGATATATTTATTGATAGGTATATATATAATATCGTTAAAATAATAATAATATTTTTGACATCGGGGAGTTGCGAGTGCGTTTTGATCAAAATTTTACAAATTTAAAATTGATCCAAGCGGATATGTGTATATTTCTCCGCATGCGTACGCTTAATCAACATCGTGATACGTAGCCGATCAAGTTTAACAGTGTGCACACCCTCGTGAAGCCGACTCGACTCGACACACAGCTTCGGTTCTGATGCGTGAGCGGGCGTGTTCGTCGTTTGTCGCTTGTGCCGTCGTCGTCGTGTCGTTATCGTGTGTCTACATATTTTGTGTACACATTTACACACACACAACACGCACAAATACCATCTTCACTGCGCGTACGAACTTCGGTTGCCGTAAGGCGATGTCTGAGGTATATTCGTACAAATATTACTCTCTTCTAACCGCCACGATGCGTGTTCGCTTAATGCGAGTCGCGTTTTCAGTGTTCGTAGTCGAGAAACGTTGTGTCCTTAAATGTATTCACGTACGCGTGTGTGTGTTTTGGGGTCGCAAGTGAGCTAGTTAAACCACATTCACTACTCTGGCGTTCCGTGTGAGAAAAATTATATATCAATTTTATATATACTTTTTTGACGAGTATAGTCTCCATCGGAGGCTCGTCGCGTGCGATATACGTATTGGAAATTAACATTATACGCATCGATCGAATGTGTTATATGAAAACATAAAATAAACCGTTGTGTTTGTTTTGTTTGTTTGTCGGTTGTTGTTTGCGAACAATTTTTCTTCTCGCTGTGCGCTGCGTGTGCTGTTGTCACGTGTGGTGTACAAACGGAGGAATTATATTGTTTTATATAATAATAATAAACACATATAAACATATATAACACACACAGTTCCCTGGTTGATCCTGCCAGTAATCATATGCTTGTCTCAAAGACTAAGCCATGCAAGTCTCAGTAAAAGCAGTATTAAGGTGAAACCGCGAATGGCTCAATATATCAGTTTTGGTTCCTTAGATCGTACTCATAGTTACTTGGATAACTGTGGCAATTCTAGAGCTAATACATGCAAACGTAGCCCCGACCGGTGACGGAAGGGGTGCTTTTATTAGATCAAAAACCAATCGGCCTTCAGGCCGTCCAAAGAGATGACTCTAGATAACTTCGAGCTGATCGCACGGTCCAGCACCGGCGACGCATCTTTCAAATGTCTGCCTTATCAACTGTCGATGGTAGTTTATCTGACTACCATGGTTGTCACGGGTAACGGGGAATCAGGGTTCGATTCCGGAGAGGGAGCCTGAGAAACGGCTACCACATCCACGGAAGGCAGCAGGCGCGCAAATTACCCACTCCCGGCACGGGGAGGTAGTGACGAAAAATAACGATACGGGACTCTTCCGAGGCCTCGTGATCGGAATGATTACACTTTAAATCCTTTAATGAGGATCCATTGGAGGGCAAGTCTGGTGCCAGCAGCCGCGGTAATTCCAGCTCCAATAGCATATACTAAAGTTGTTGCGGTTAAAAAGCTCGTAGTTGAAACTGTGTCCTGCGGCGTTTGTCTACCGATTGCGGTACGACAGGCGCGTCTGCGGGGCTTCTCGCCGGTGCGTCTTCCGATCCTTCCGCGTGCGTCGTGCGCTCTACCGCAAGGTTGTGCGTAAGGCGTCGCGGTTCAAGGGGTCGGGTCGTCGCGGCTTTTTACTTTGAACAAATTAGAGTGCTCACAGCGGGCTGTTTTTCGCCTGAATATTGTACGCATGGAATAATAGAATAGGACCTCGGTTCTGTTTTGTTGGCTTTCTGACACCAGAGGTAATGATTAATAGGGACAACTGGGGGCATTCGTATTGCGACGTTAGAGGTGAAATTCTTGGATCGTCGCAAGACGGACTAAAGCGAAAGCATTTGCCAAAGGTGTTTTCATTAATCAAGAACGAAAGTTAGAGGTTCGAAGGCGATTAGATACCGCTGTAGTTCTAACCATAAATGATGCCAGCCAGCGATCCGCCGAAGTATCAAATTAAAATTACCAGGTGGGCAGCTCCCGGGAAACCAAAGCTTTCGGGCTCCGGGGGGAGTATGGTTGCAAAGCTGAAACTTAAAGGAATTGACGGAAGGGCACCACCAGGAGTGGAGCCTGCGGCTTAATTCGACTCAACACGGGAAAACTCACCAGGCCCGGACACAGGAAGGATTGACGGATTAATAGCTCTTTCTCGATTCGGTGGGTGGTGGTGCATGGCCGCTCTTAGTTGGTGGAGCGATTTGTCAGGTTAATTCCGGTAACGAACGTAACTCTAGCCTATTAAATAGACGTGCAACCGGTATCAAGAGGGTCCGTAAAGTGTCGTTCGGCTAGTGGGGCGGCGTGCGCGGTTCGTACGGGGCGTTTCGGCGTTTCGTGCGGGCTCGTGTGCGTCGTCACATCCGAGCGGCGCCCGGTCTTCACTACCGGCGTACAATGAATATCTTCTTAGAGGGACCGGCGGTATATATAGCCGCACGAGATTGAGCACTAGCAGGTCTGTGATGCCCTTAGATGTCCTGGGCCGCACGCGCGCTACACTGAAGGGATCAGCGTGTCTTCCTTGGCCTAACGGCCCGGGTAACCCGATGAAACCCCTTCGTGATAGGGATTGGGGTTTGCAATTCTCCCCCATGAACGAGGAATTCCTAGTAAAAGCGAGTCACCAGCTCGCGTTGATTGCGTCCCTGCCCTTTGTACACACCGCCCGTCGCTACTACCGATGGATGATTTGGGGAGGTCTTCGGACTGATGTACGGAAGCCACTCGCGGGCATCCGTTTCGTCGGAAAGTTTGACCGAATTTGATCATCTAGAGGAAGTAAAAGTCGTAACAAGGTTTCCGTAGGTGAACCTGCGGAAGGATCATTTCCTGTGTTTTTTTTTTATATATATTTTATTATCTTTATCGATAATATATTTTATATATAATATTAACAACATTATTTTTTGTTATATGAACGCAACTAATGAAAAATATACATACATATATACGACACATTTTAAATGTGTCTATGTGTGTGTGTGTGTCGTCGGTATCCGTTAGTATTTTTTGCGAAGTGCGAACGGTCCGATTTGTTCATGACGTGTGTTGAGATATATTATCTCTCGCTCAAATTTTATTTTTCTATATATATATATATATATATGTTAAAAATATAAAAAACAAACAACAACAATATTATAATAAAAGATTACCCTGAACGGCGGATCACTCGGCTCGTGGGTCGATGAAGAACGCAGCTAAATGCGCGTCAGAGTGTGAACTGCAGGACACATGAGCATCGACATTTCGAACGCACATTGCGGTCCGAGCAAGAGACGTGGAAACATGTCGACGGACCACTCCTGTTTGAGGGTCGCGCCCATAATGCGACAAAACTGTTTGTTGTCGTCGTCGTTGTCGTCGTTGTAAAAGATGACGATGATGATAACAACAAACGATACGTGCCGGTGTCGCATTTAAAAAATACACACATGTATTTTATAATGCGTCCGGTTAAATTGTCTTGAATGTGAGAAATAGCGCGCGCTTATCTAAAGATGATGCACGCGACAGAGCGGTTTGTGGAATGGTATGAAACTCATTTTTATAACTTTGTACATATAAATTTGTGTTTCGATTATTTTGCACGCACGGCATTGTATTAACACTGTTCGTAAGTCAAAATAATAATATCGATATACACATTTTTATATATAAGAGTGCGGTTTATATGTATATCGTTCTCGCTCTGTCGTCCGGTACATAATCTTTGTGCACGTTTATTTTTCAATACAAAAATATATATACATGTCGACCTCAAATCAGGAGAGATTACCCGCCGAACTTAAGCATATCAGTAAGCGGAGGAAAAGAAACTAACGAGGATTCCCCGAGTATCGGCGAGCGAAACGGGATGAGCCCATCGCTGAATCCTGCGATTCTGGCGGATCGCCGGGAAATGTAGCGTCTGGGAGGAGAGTTAAAATTATAAACGCGCGGTCATTAGTCACGGCTGCCAGTCCAAGTTCATCTTGAACGGGGCCCCGTATGCCCACAGAGGGTGCCAGGCCCGTGGTGACGGTAGCCGGCCGCGACGGTCTCTCTCCCGAGAGTCGGGTTGCTTGAGAGTGCAGCCCCAAGCGGGTGGTAACCTCCATCTAAGGCTAAATACTACCACGAGACCGATAGCGAACAAGTACCGTGAGGGAAAGTTGAAAAGAACTTTGAAGAGAGAGTTAAAAAGTACGTGAAACCGTTCAGGGGTAAACCTGTGAAACTCGAACGATCGAACGGGGAGATTCATCGCTCTACTTGAGATCCCCGCTGATGTTGCGCACCGCCGGAACGCGATCGTCCCTCTCGGGGGGCGTGTCGTACGAGCCGGTGGGCGGACGTCGGCGGTGTTTAGGTCTCGGTAGACGCGTGCACTTCTCCCTCAGTAATACAACATCGCGACCCGCCGTCTCGCGGTCGAATGCGTCTTGTATGCGATAGTCCCGTTGCGTATATTCGCGGCGGAATCGTTGCGCGCACGACCGCCGGACGACGGTAAAGAACGAGGTGCCGTTCCGCCCCTCTGCGGGCGTCCGTTCACAAACGGCGTACTCGGCCGTCCGTCCCCCGGCTCCTCGCGGGTCTTGTGGGTTTTGGCGGGCGGCTAGAATACCACGGGTGCGCGACACGAAGGTGAAATTGGACAGGAACATGATGTGATGATTTTATTATTATATCAGGTCCCGGTCTGCGATGGTTTTGTTTCGGGCACTCACAGGACCCGTCTTGAAACACGGACCAAGGAGTCTAGCATGTGCGCGAGTCATTGGGATCGTTTAAATTACAAACGCACTAAACCCACAGGCGAAATGAAAGTGAAAGACCTCGCTTGCGAGGCGTAGGGAAGATGCTCGCTCTCTTAATCGGAGACGTGCCGCATTCGCGAGGCGTTTCGAGAAAGTCTCTGTGCGATTATCGAAACGCACTGAGAGCGTACACGCTGGGACCCGAAAGATGGTGAACTATGCCTGGTCAGGTCGAAGTCAGGGGAAACCCTGATGGAGGACCGAAGCGATTCTGACGTGCAAATCGATCGTCGGAACTGGGTATAGGGGCGAAAGACTAATCGAACTATCTAATAGCTGGTTCCTTCCGAAGTTTCCCTCAGGATAGCTGGCGTTCATACATGTACAGTCTCATCCGGTAAAGCGAATGATTAGAGGCATTGGGGCCGAAACGGCCTCAACCTATTCTCAAACTTTAAATGGGTGAGATCTCAGTCTTGCTTCGGTGAAGTCTGAGTTCGGATGAGAGTGCCAAGTGGGCCAATTTTGGTAAGCAGAACTGGCGCTGTGGGATGAACCAAACGTCGAGTTAAGGCGCCCAACGGACGCTCATCGGACACCATAAAAGGCGTTGGTCGCTCAGGACAGCAGGACGGTGGCCATGGAAGTCGGAATCCGCTCAGGAGTGTGTAACAACTCACCTGCCGAAGCAACCAGCCCTGAAAATGGATGGCGCTTGAGCGTCCGGCCTATACTCGA
>JAGTTH010004042.1:12500-20000 GCA_022606485.1 Agraylea sexmaculata | reverse complement strand
GCGATCCGTTGAGACTCAGCCCCAAGCCAAGAGATTCGTATAATATATGTGTATGTGTATACGTTACGTTACGTTACGTGTATGTATTATATATATATATAATGTGTACGCTTCATGTGTTTCATCCCTCGTACGGATGTGCATGTCGTGTTCACATTATTATTTTTTTTTTTTTTTTTTATAATCGTATACATTCGTGGATGTTGACGTTGACGTTGATGATGTACTACACAAGATGTATTATATATATATATTTTTTTTTATTAAAACATACACATTCGTGGATGTTGACAATGGACGAACTTTCCTAATAAAGAACGATCGACATACTTACTTGACTGACTATATATATAATATGCACACTCGTTGATGATACGAGGGTGTGCGTCGTCGTCCATTGCGTGTGATTCGTGCGGATATGCGCGTTCAGTGGTGCACACTCGATTTTTTTTTTAACATCATATACATTCGTGGATGTTGGCGATGGACGAACATTCCTAAAGATGGACGATCAACATACTTACTACGTGCGTTCAGTGGGTCAGCACACTCGATTATTATTATTATTATTATTATTCTTTTTTTTTTTTAACGTCATATACATTCGTGGATGTTGGCGATCGTAATAATACTATTATTTGAAATTGCACCATACCATATCATAATCGTTATAGTTAGTGTATAAAGAACCTCAACCTATATGTATAATCATTATTATATACGTATATGAACATATGTAAATTGTGTAAAAATAATTAAAAAAAAAAAGACAGAATATGAATAACCTCAACCTACACCTATGTATGTGTTTTTAATATATTGATTTAAGTTTAAGTTAATAAGTGAGTAAGTTAAGTAAGTAAATTTTTTATAAATGTCTGTGCTGATGATTATGATGATATATTATTTTATTTATTCTATCGTTGCCGATACTAACATGTTAGTTAGTGTGTATGGAGAACCTCAACCTATACTTATATAAAAATGTGTGTGTGTGTGTGTGTGTGTGTGTGTGTGTGTGTGTGTGTGTGTGTACCTATGTTTACATTGTTAATATATTGATTTAAGTTTATAAAAAATGTTTCATAAATGTCTGTGCTGATGATAATGATGATATATTATTTTTTTTATTCTATCGTTGCCGATACTAACATGTTAGTTAATAAGTGAGTAAGTTAGGTAAGTAAATGTTTTATAAATATCTGTGCTGGTGATAATGATGATATATTATTTTTTTTTATTCTATCGTTGCCGATACTAACATGTTAGTTAATAAGTGAGTAAGTTAAGTAAGTAAATGTTTTATAAATATCTGTGCTGATGATAATGATGATATATAATTTTTTTTATTCTATCGTTGCCGATACTAACATGTTAGTTAGTGTGTATGGAGAACCTCAACCTATACTTATATGTGTGTGTGTGTGTGTATAATTATTATTGTACATTCATAATATGTGTGGTGTACCAATGTATTTATTGTTTTAAGTTTTTATATTAAAAAAGATATTTTATAAATATCTGCTGATGGTATTGATAATATATTATATTATTTATTTGGTCGTTACTGATGATAATGATGATAAATTATTTTATTTATTTAATCGTTGCTGATGATGATGATGATGAAATATTATTTTATTTATGTAACCGTTACTGATGATGATGATGATGATGATATACTATTAGTATTTATTTAATCGTTGCTGATGATAATAATGATAAATTATTTTATTTATTTAATAGTTGCTGATGATGATGATGATGATGAAATATTATTTTATTTATGTAACCGTTACTGATGATGATGATGATGATGATATACTATTAGTATTTTTTAATCGTTGCTGATGATAATGATGATAAATTATTTTATTTATTTAATCGTTGCTGATGATGATGATGATGAAATATTATTTTATTTATGTAACCGTTACTGATGATGATGATGATATACTATTAGTTTTTATTTAATCGTTGCTGATGATAATGATGATAAATTATTTTATTTATTTAATCGTTGCTGATGATGATGATGATGAAATATTATTTTATTTATGTAACCGTTACTGATGATGATGATGATATACTATTAGTATTTATTTAATCGTTGCTGATGATAATGATGATAAATTATTTTATTTATTTAATCGTTGCTGATGATGATGATGAAATATTATTTTATTTATGTAACCGTTACTGATGATGATGATGATATACTATTAGTATTTATTTAATCGTTGCTGATGATTATGATGATAAATTATTTTATTTATTTAATCGTTTCTGATGATGATGATGATATATTATTTTATTTATTTGGTCGTAGCTGCTGATGATGATGATATATTTATTGATAGGTATATATATAATATCGTTAAAATAATAATAATATTTTGGACATCGGGGAGTTGCGAGTGCGTTTTGATCAAAATTTTACAAATTTAAAATTGATCCAAGCGGATATGTGTATATTTCTCCGCATGCGTACGCTTAATCAACATCGTGATACGTAGCCGATCAAATTTAACAGTGTGCACACCCTCGTGAAGCCGACTCGACTCGACACACAGCTTCGGTTCGGATGCGTGAGCGGGCGTGTTCGTCGTTTGTCGCTTGTGCCGTCGTCGTCGTGTCGTTATCGTGTGTCTACATATTTTGTGTACACATTTACACACACACACACACAACACACAAATACCATCTTCACTGCGCGTACGAACTTCGGTTGCCGTAAGGCGATGTCTGAGGTATATTCGTACAAATATTACTCTCTTCTAACCGCCACGATGCGTGTTCGCTTAATGCGAGTCGCGTTTTCAGTGTTCGTAGTCGAGAAACGTTGTGTCCTTAAATGTATTCACGTACGCGTGTGTGTGTTTTGGGGTCGCAAGTGAGCTAGTTAAACCACATTCACTACTCTGGCGTTCCGTGTGAGAAAATTATATATCAATTTTATATATACTTTTTTTGACGAGTATAGTCTCCATCGGAGGCTCGTCGCGTGCGATATACGTATTGGAAATTAACATTATACGCATCGATCGAATGTGTTATATGAAAACATAAAATAAACCGTTGTGTTTGTTTTGTTTGTTTGTCGGTTGTTGTTTGCGAACAATTTTCCTTCTCGCTGTGCGCTGCGTGTGCTGTTGTCACGTGTGGTGTACAAACGGAGGAATTATATTGTTTTATATAATAATAATAAACACATATAAACATATATAACACACACAGTTCCCTGGTTGATCCTGCCAGTAATCATATGCTTGTCTCAAAGACTAAGCCATGCAAGTCTCAGTAAAAGCCGTATTAAGGTGAAACCGCGAATGGCTCAATATATCAGTTTTGGTTCCTTAGATCGTACTCATAGTTACTTGGATAACTGTGGCAATTCTAGAGCTAATACATGCAAACGTAGCCCCGACCGGTGACGGAAGGGGTGCTTTTATTAGATCAAAAACCAATCGGCCTTCAGGCCGTCCAAAGAGATGACTCTAGATAACTTCGAGCTGATCGCACGGTCCAGCACCGGCGACGCATCTTTCAAATGTCTGCCTTATCAACTGTCGATGGTAGTTTATCTGACTACCATGGTTGTCACGGGTAACGGGGAATCAGGGTTCGATCCCGGAGAGGGAGCCTGAGAAACGGCTACCACATCCACGGAAGGCAGCAGGCGCGCAAATTACCCACTCCCGGCACGGGGAGGTAGTGACGAAAAATAACGATACGGGACTCGTCCGAGGCCTCGTGATCGGAATGATTACACTTTAAATCCTTTAAGGAGGATCCATTGGAGGGCAAGTCTGGTGCCAGCAGCCGCGGTAATTCCAGCTCCAATAGCATATACTAAAGTTGTTGCGGTTTAAAAGCTCGTAGTTGAAACTGTGTCCTGCGGCGTTTGTCTACCGATTGCGGTACGACAGGCGCGTCTGCGGGGCTTCTCGCCGGTGCGTCTTCCGATCCTTCCGCGTGCGTCGTGCGCTCTACCGCAAGGTTGTGCGTAAGGCGTCGCGGTTCAAGGGGTCGGGTCGTCGCGGCTTTTTACTTTGAACAAATTAGAGTGCTCAAAGCGGGCTGTTTTTCGCCTGAATATTGTACGCATGGAATAATAGAATAGGACCTCGGGTCTGTTTTGTTGGCTTTCTGACACCAGAGGTAATGATTAATAGGGACAACTGGGGGCATTCGTATTGCGACGTTAGAGGTGAAATTCTTGGATCGTCGCAAGACGGACTAAAGCGAAAGCATTTGCCAAAGGTGTTTTCATTAATCAAGAACGAAAGTTAGAGGTTCGAAGGCGATTAGATACCGCTGTAGTTCTAACCATAAATGATGCCAGCCAGCGATCCGCCGAAGTATCAAATTAAAATTACCCGGTGGGCAGCTCCCGGGAAACCAAAGCTTTCGGGCTCCGGGGGGAGTATGGTTGCAAAGCTGAAACTTAAAGGAATTGACGGAAGGGCACCACCAGGAGTGGAGCCTGCGGCTTAATTCGACTCAACACGGGAAAACCCACCAGGCCCGGACACTGGAAGGATTGACGGATTAATAGCTCTTTCTCGATTCGGTGGGTGGTGGTGCATGGCCGCTCTTAGTTGGTGGAGCGATTTGTCAGGTTAATTCCGGTAACGAACGTAACTCTAGCCTATTAAATAGACGTGAAACCGGTATCAAGAGGGTCCGTAAAGTGTCGTTCGGCTAGTGGGGCGGCGTGCGCGGTTCGTACGGGGCGTTTCGGCGTTTCGTGCGGGCTCGTGTGCGTCGTCACATCCGAGCGGCGCCCGGTCTTCACTACCGGCGTACAATGAATATCTTCTTAGAGGGACCGGCGGTATATAGAGCCGCACGAGATTGAGCAATAGCAGGTCTGTGATGCCCTTAGATGTCCTGGGCCGCACGCGCGCTACACTGAAGGGATCAGCGTGTCTTCCTTGGCCTAACGGCCCGGGTAACCCGATGAAACCCCTTCGTGATAGGGGTTGGGGTTTGCAATTCTCCCCCATGAACGAGGAATTCCTAGTAAAAGCGAGTCACCAGCTCGCGTTGATTGCGTCCCTGCCCTTTGTACACACCGCCCGTCGCTACTACCGATGGATGATTTGGTGAGGTCTTCGGACTGATGTACGGAAGCAACTCGCGGGCATCCGTTTCGTCGGAAAGTTTGACCGAATTTGATCATCTAGAGGAAGTAAAAGTCGTAACAAGGTTTCCGTAGGTGAACCTGCGGAAGGATCATTTCCTGTGTTTTTTTTTATATATATTTTATTATCTTTATCGATAATATATTTTATATATAATATTAACAACATTATTTTTTGTTATATGAACGCAACTAATGAAAAATATACATACATCTATACGACACATTTTAAATGTGTCTATGTGTGTGTGTGTGTGTGTCGTCGGTATCCGTTAGTATTTTTTGCGAAGTGCGAACGGTCCGATTTGTTCATGACGTGTGTTGAGATATATTATCTCTCTCTCAAATTTTATTTTTCTATATATATGTTAAAAATATAAAAAACAACAACATTATTATAATAAAAGATTACCCTGAACGGCGGATCACTCGGCTCGTGGGTCGATGAAGAACGCAGCTAAATGCGCGTCAGAGTGTGAACTGCAGGACACATGAGCATCGACATTTCGAACGCACATTGCGGTCCGAGCAAGAGACGTGGAAACATGTCGACGGACCACTCCTGTTTGAGGGTCGCGCCCATAATGCGACAAAACTGTTTGTTGTCGTCGTTGTCGTCGTTGTAAAAGATGACGATGATGATAACAACAAACGATACGTGCCGGTGTCGCATTTAAAAAAACACACATGTATTTTATAATGCGTCCGGTTAAATTGTCTTGAATGTGAGAAATAGCGCGCGCTTATCTAAAGATGATGCACGCGACAGAGCGGTTTGTGGAATGGTATGAAACTCATTTTTATAAATTGTACATATAAATTTGTGTTTCGATTATTTTGCACGCACGGCATTGTATTAACACTGTTCGTAAGTCAAAATAATAATATCGATATACACATTTTTATATATAAGAGTGCGGTTTATATATATATCGTTCTCGCTCTGTCGTCCGGTACATAATCTTTGTGCACGTTTATTTTTCAATACAAAAATATATATACATGTCGACCTCAAATCAGGAGAGATTACCCGCCGAACTTAAGCATATCAGTAAGCGGAGGAAAAGAAACTAACGAGGATTACCCGAGTAGCGGCGAGCGAAACGGGATGAGCCCATCGCTGAATCCTGCGATTCTGGCGGATCGCCGGGAAATGTAGCGTCTGGGAGGAGAGTTAAAATTATAAACGCGCGGTCATTAGTCACGGCTGCCAGTCCAAGTTCATCTTGAACGGGGCCCCGTATGCCCACAGAGGGTGCCAGGCCCGTGGTGACGGTAGCCGGCCGCGACGGTCTCTCTCCCGAGAGTCGGGTTGCTTGAGAGTGCAGCCCCAAGCGGGTGGTAAACTCCATCTAAGGCTAAATACTACCACGAGACCGATAGCGAACAAGTACCGTGAGGGAAAGTTGAAAAGAACTTTGAAGAGAGAGTTAAAAAGTACGTGAAACCGTTCAGGGGTAAACCTGTGAAACTCGAACGATCGAACGGGGAGATTCATCGCTCTACTTGAGATCCCCGTTGATGTTGCGCACCGCCGGAACGCGATCGTCCCTCTCGGGGGGCGTGTCGTACGAGCCGGTGGGCGGACGTCGGCGGTGTTTAGGTCTCGGTAGACGCGTGCACTTCTCCCTCAGTAATACAACATCGCGACCCGCCGTCTCGCGGTCGAATGCGTCTTGTATGCGATAGTCCCGTTGCGTATATTCGCGGCGGAATCGTTGCGCGCACGACCGCCGGACGACGGTAAAGAACGAGGTGCCGTTCCGCCCCTCTGCGGGCGTCCATTCACAAACGGCGTACTCGGCCGTCCGTCCCCCGGCTCCTCGCGGGTCTTGTGGGTTTTGGCGGGCGGCTAGAATACCACGGGTGCGCGACACGAATGTGAAATTGGACAGGAACAAGATGTGATGATTTTATTATTACATCAGGTCCCGGTCTGCGATGGTTTTGTTTCGGGCACTCACAGGACCCGTCTTGAAACACGGACCAAGGAGTCTAGCATGTGCGCGAGTCATTGGGATCGTTTAAATTACAAACGCACTAAACCCACAGGCGAAATGAAAGTGAAAGCCCTCGCTTGCGAGGCGTAGGGAAGATGCTCGCTCTCTTAATCGGAGACGTGCCGCATTCCCGAGGCGTTTCGAGAAAGTCTCTGTGCGATTATCGAAACGCACTGAGAGCGTACACGCTGGGACCCGAAAGATGGTGAACTATGCCTGGTCAGGTCGAAGTCAGGGGAAACCCTGATGGAGGACCGAAGCGATTCTGACGTGCAAATCGATCGTCGGAACTGGGTATAGGGGCGAAAGACTAATCGAACTATCTAATAGCTGGTTCCATCCGAAGTTTCCCTC
>JAGTTH010004042.1:5000-7500 GCA_022606485.1 Agraylea sexmaculata | reverse complement strand
GATCTAAGGAACCAAAACTGATATATTGAGCCATTCGCGGTTTCACCTTAATACGGCTTTTACTGAGACTTGCATGGCTTAGTCTTTGAGACAAGCATATGATTACTGGCAGGATCAACCAGGGAACTGTGTGTGTTATATATGTTTATATGTGTTTATTATTATTATATAAAACAATATAATTCCTCCGTTTGTACACCACACGTGACAACAGCACACGCAGCGCACAGCGAGAAGAAAAATTGTTCGCAAACAACAACCGACAAACAAACAAAACAAACACAACGGTTTATTTTATGTTTTCATATAACACATTCGATCGATGCGTATAATGTTAATTTCCAATACGTATATCGCACGCGACGAGCCTCCGATGGAGACTATACTCGTCAAAAAAAGTATATATAAAATTGATATATAATTTTTCTCACACGGAACGCCAGAGTAGTGAATGTGGTTTAACTAGCTCACTTGCGACCCCAAAACACACACACGCGTACGTGAATACATTTAAGGACACAACGTTTCTCGACTACGAACACTGAAAACGCGACTCGCATTAAGCGAACACGCATCGTGGCGGTTAGAAGAGAGTAATATTTGTACGAATATACCTCAGACATCGCCTTACGGCAACCGAAGTTCGTACGCGCAGTGAAGATGGTATTTGTGCGTGTTGTGTGTGTGTAAATGTGTACACAAAATATGTAGACACACGATAACGACACGACGACGACGGCACAAGCGACAAACGACGAACACGCCCGCTCACGCATCCGAACCGAAGCTGTGTGTCGAGTCGAGTCGGCTTCACGAGGGTGTGCACACTGTTAAACTTGATCGGCTACGTATCACGATGTTGATTAAGCGTACGCATGCGGAGAAATATACACATATCCGCTTGGATCAATTTTAAATTTGTAAAATTTTGATCAAAACGCACTCGCAACTCCCCGATGTCCATAATATTATTTTTATTATTACGATATTATATATCAATAAATATATCAACATCATCAGCAGCTACGACCAAATAAATAAAATAATATATCATCATCATCATCAGTAACGGTTACATAAATAAAATAATATTTCATCATCATCATCAGCAACGATTAAATAAATAAAATAATTTATCATCATCATCATCAGTAACGGTTACATAAATAAAATAATATTTCATCATCATCATCAGCAACGATTAAATAAATAAAATAATTTATCATCATAATCATCAGCAACGATTAAATAAATACTAATAGTATATCATCATCATCATCATCAGTAACGGTTACATAAATAAAATAATATTTCATCATCATCATCAGCAACGATTAAATAAATAAAATAATTTATCATCATAATCATCAGCAACGATTAAATAAATACTAATAGTATCTCATCATCATCATCATCAGTAACGGTTACATAAATAAAATAATATTTCATCATCATCATCAGCAACGATTAAATAAATAAAATAATTTATCATCATAATCATCAGCAACGATTAAATAAATACTAATAGTATATCATCATCATCATCATCAGTAACGGTTACATAAATAAAATAATATTTCATCATCATCATCAGCAACGATTAAATAAATAAAATAATTTATCATCATTATCATCAGCAACGATTAAATAAATACTAATATTATATCATCATCATCATCATCAGTAACGGTTACATAAATAAAATAATATTTCATCATCATCATCAGCAACGATTAAATAAATACTAATAGTATATCATCATCATCATCATCAGTAACGGTTACATAAATAAAATAATATTTCATCATCATCATCAGCAACGATTAAATAAATAAAATAATTTATCATCATTATCATCAGCAACGATTAAATAAATACTAATAGCATATCATCATCATCATCATCAGTAACGGTTACATAAATAAAATAATATTTCATCATCATCATCATCAGCAACGACCAAATAAATAATATAATATATGATCAATACCATCAGCAGATATTTATAAAATATCTTTTTTAATATAAAAACTTAAAACAATAAATACATTGGTACACCACACATATTATGAATGTACAATAATAATTATACACACACACACACATATAAGTATAGGTTGAGGTTCTCCATACACACTAACTAACATGTTAGTATCGGCAACGATAGAATAAAAAAAATAATATATCATCATTATCATCAGCACAGATATTTATAAAACATTTACTTACTTAACTTACTCACTTATTAACTAACATGTTAGTATCGGCAACGATAGAATAAATAAAATAATATATCATCATTATCATCAGCACAGACATTTATAAAACATTTTTTATAAACTTAAATCAATATATTAACAATGTAAACATAGGTACACACACACACACACACACACACACACACACACACACACACACACACACACACACACACACACACACACACACACACACACACACACATTTTTATATAAGTATAGGTTGAGGTTCTCCATACACA
>JAGTTH010004041.1:0-42754 GCA_022606485.1 Agraylea sexmaculata | reverse complement strand
AAGGTATTGTCTTAAGGTACGGAATGCTCTCATTACTGCATTATTAAATTCGTCCAAGTTTTATTGCATTACACTACGAAAGGGGTAAAGGTATCTACGAACTAAGAAGGCTTCTACACCTAACAAAACCTCTATTACAACTTCAACGCTTCATTACACTTCAAATTAAATCCTCAAGCCTATCATAAAGCACACTATTTCTTCACTCACCTTCCCATAAATTTATATATTAAAAAGTCTTTGGCATGATAGCAAATATTTTGTGGCTTAATGCAAAGTGAATTAAATATTAATAGGATTAAACCTCATACATAATATTGCGCTCTTCAATTTTAGACACACTATCCAAATACGTAGATTTTTTAGGTCAAATAAAATTTAACAAAATAATGACGACACGATACCTTTAAATCCGAAAGAACATTGATAAATTGAATGAAATTTTTCAAGAGTAACTAAATATCATAATCTTGCTATAAAAACGTATGAAAAGGTGTATTTCAATCGGTTGTTTCAAGCGGTGTGTGTGCTTTTTTAAATATTGTTATTAAGAATAATATAAAAAATTACAGTATTTTCAGGAAATACTCTGAATTCCATTTAGTGCCATCTATTGTTAAATGCTGAAATAATATAAGTTTCAAGAAACTGGAACCGTCCCTTTCAGTTTCTTCAATACTAATATATAGATGTTTTTTGTTTGTTTTTAACAGTTTCACAATAATCTCTGCTAAATAATAGAGAATATTGTAAAGTATGCGAATTATTTTCACAAAAAATTTCTGTGTCAAATATAATACAATGATTTGAAAACAGAAAGAGTCTTATTCTTTTATAAAGTGTGGTAGGAAAGTCGTGAAAAAGTTTTTTAATTCTTTCACCCTCCGTGCACAGTAATATGATGAAAAGCTTTCATTACATTATTTTCGCGAGAATAAAAAGAGAAATAAAAATTAGAAGAGACACTGATAAAAGTCGATGAAGTGTGAAAACGGCGAAAAAAATAACAATTTTTGGATTCAATACACAAATGGACGATTCGTAAATAATAAATTCTCATAAAAAGGATTACCATGTTGATCTTATTTTTTAAATAAAAGCAAGTGCCTGTAGACATTCTTAATACATAAATCGCATTTTTTTTCATTAATTGAAAATGAATTACAACTTTAAAAAAATTTACCATATTTCTTTTCTTATAATATTAAGCCGTCTTTATTCCAAATTATGTAATTATAAATAAAATAATTTTTGCTTCACGATTGTGTAATTTTTTATTTATAATTAGGGTTAATATAATAACCTACCTATATCATATATGTTTTAAATATTTTCTCGATTACCTCTAAATCCAATTGAATTATTCTCAACTATACAGTCCACCCTGTTTGTATATTTTTCAATGATATTTCAAGTGCAGAGGTCGAACTTCATATGACGATAGAATTGTATGTGCTGACACGATGATGACCAGAATGTGATGGGAGTGACTGTAAACTCAGCACAGGGAAGCTGTCATGAAGGGACGTCGGTGATGTGATGATGGGGTGGTTATAGGGGGTAGCAGTAATTGGAGACTGGACATCTTTGACGTATCACTCCATTATATCGCCAGTTCACATTATTTGCAGTCCACTGATTGGATATTATACACACAATATATATTATTATTAGAATATAACTCGATGCCATTATAGCACTCAAGATATGATATTTGTAATATTAATTATGGGAGAGATGGATTGAAATTAGATAAGAGCTAATCTTTCATTCAAATCTTCAATCCAACAATTTATATAGAATAAAGACATCCAACAGAAAAAATAATAAAAAAGACTATTTATCATCATGATGATTTCTATCGATTTATTTATTTATAATTTCTTGTATACACAGGTATGTATTTATGTACAATCCACATTTGTTTTTTTTCTTTCAGCTAAGGTTCCTACAATAAAACAAATAAACTTGGTGGTACAGATTACATGTATAAATATTTTTAATTATTGACATACGATAATGGAGTATCAAAATTTGGAAAAAATATAATTAAATAATATCCATTAGATGACATAACAATCATGGAAAAATAACAATATAAAACTTAAAACTAATAAGAAGTGTTGTTAGCTAAAAAATAGTGAATAATAAATATTGTCACTATTTTTTAATTAAGAATATATAAAAAATTATGTTTTCGTGATTTTTTTTTTATATTTTTACTATTTTGTAATGAGTTATTTCTCAAAATGTATTATATTTTCATAAATGTTTCCTTTTTTGAAATTGCCTATTCAATTATAATATTTATATAATGTTATACAATATCTAAATGCTTTTTTATTTTAAATTTTAAGAACTTTTTCATATTTTGATTTTATGATTCTTTACTAAATAAAACTTAAGTCGTTCATTGATGTGTTTTGCCTCACAATCCACTCTTTGTGAACCAGGGCATTAGAGTGAGTTTGGCCGATTTATACTATATTTTATTGCTTACTTGTCGATGTTTAGAGTAATTTAGGTTGTATACTTTGAACCATTGATATTATATTGATATTTATCATAATATATTGAATGATTTACATATATTGAGTTTGAAATAATGGATTTGTGTAGTGTTATTAGACGTAGTAGTGTTGTGGTTGTAGCCACAGGTCTTGTTGATTCTGTAACATCCACTTTAACTACTACGTTTAGACCAGATTGATACTGATCAACAGTAAACAGATAAATAATCAAATCAAATTTTGATTAAAGAGTCACAAAAAAAACATTTAAGACCTGACAATAAGGTGGTTCCATAAATTTTATGGCAGTTTTAATTTTTTTAAATATTATAATACATGTTTTAATATCACTTTGTACATATTTAGTAACAGAGGCGATCATGTTTGAAGTGTTCCTGTCACGTATTCAATGAAATTTCCATAATTGATTATATCGACTGCATTCCCAAAGCTTTACACAATACTAGCTTTGTTTCATTATCATATCATTCTCACGGAGAAAAATAAATAAATTCAAAAGATTTAATATTATACAATGAAATTTTTACATTATTTTTGGATATATGTATGGCTATGCTTCATAAGTTGTAAATATAGACGATTTTAGATAAGTACCTAAAACTAGATAGTTTACAGAATGAAAAGTAGAAAAGGTTTTTTTTATCTAGAAGGTGGTAAAAATTGAATATCTTCTCTTAATTAAAATATAAAAAATGTATGTATGTAAAATTGTCCGAAAAGCATGAAATTTAAAGAGTACATATTATTTTAAGCTAAGCTAGGATGATTAGATGGAATCGACCAGAATTTGAGTCGTAGCTCGTCGTAGCGCAGCCGTAGCTTTAAGGTAACCAATGAATCTTTAGATCTTTCAAGTCCCCCTTTCCATAAAATATTTATATTAAGTTATATAATATAATACCTGAAGTTAAATATTTAAAATAACTACATCTACAAATACGGACACTTTAAGCTTTTGGTCATAAATGCTTGAGAATTCTTTAATAATAAGCCTAAGTCTGCAATATGGGGTAATACGAGAGATTTAAAATTAAATGGTGGAAGATTCACGTAATAAAATTCAGTCCAGCACACGGAAGTGTATTCTGAGGCAACACCTGGAGAAAAGGAGTATTCATAAGGTGGTTTTTGGCAAATATATTGCATTCGGTATTAATAAGAATAAGATAGCATAGAAGAGAGAAAAGACCAAGTCAAATTTACCGCCATTATCTACCGAGTTGCACGGTCAAATTACCATATCATTTACAAGGCTATTTCAGTTGATTTATTTTGCCACGAGGATCTTTCATTCGATACGAAGAAAAGACCAACAATTTAATATTATTAAGTATGCGAGATATAATTTATTCAATACACAGGTTAACAATGATGATGCATTGTGAGTGTTTTAAAATAGAATTCGTCATGTTTATCGAAGTCTGTGTGACCGCATGAATGATAGGAAGTATCTACTTAGCTAAATGAAAGAGGAATCTATCTTAGCGACCCTTAATCAAGGTGATTACAGGCAAGACGTGTGCCCGTTTAGACCATTTATCTTCATAGTTCTATGGCTAAATAACGATGGACCTTTAATACTACCAGATGATATACACAGACGGACCACCACCTTCTTCCATTACACCTGATTGCTTCTTCTTCTTCAATACGATGCCGATGTGCTTGTGATGTTCTTAAGGTACCTTTCAAATGAATTTGCAGCATATATTCATAAATAAACCTACATACTCCTTGGGATTAAGAGAGCCTTAAATCTGACCATTCCAATACTATATTATTTTAAGTATTTTTATCATGTTTTCATTATATGCTTTTAGTTGGATCGAAATAATCTTTATCCCGATTATAACAAGTTGGATAATAGTGTTCATCATAAAAATTATAAAAATACAAGTAATCCACACCTTGTAGTGTTTGAAATAAAGAACAATTTGGCTCAAATAAAAAATTATTAAAATTATTCATCTTTGATTTGAGAGAAATGTACTTGTAAAAATCCAACTATCTATATTTATTTTTAAATTGTCTTAACCAACCAACCCAGTCAAAAAATATTTTTTTTATATTTGATCGCGTTAATTTCTTGGTGGAATTCCATAATATGTTTTTAAAAAATTACAGTGGAAATTACAAACATATTTATTTAAATTTTTTATTATTTTTATATCAATATGGTTCGTCAATCGTATAACCTTTTTTTCTACTTTTTTACTCAATAACTATTTGTTGTTTCCACTTGGGTGTTTATGATTTTTATATATATTTTTTTGGATTGTTGTTTTTTTTTGTATTGGATTTATGTATATGTAAATAAATAAATTACTAAATATGGAAGTTTATAAAAAACCCTCGATAGTTGTAGATCAAAATTAAACTTTTGATAATGATAAAATGTTAGGGGCTGATTAGGATTTCAATATCATACCTATTTGTAACTGGATGCTTGATTTATATTAATCATATGTTGAATGTATCAACTGTCTGGTGAAATGAACATTGATTAGTACTAGAATTAGCTTTGCATGGGATAATATTGTAAGTGACGTGGTTTATAAGTGCTGTGTCAAAGCTACTATGCATTTTCCAATAAATCGTTATTCGAACACAAATCACAGGATTTTCGTGGCGTAGCCTAATACGTTACACTGAAATTTCAGCAAGCCTATCTACACTATCTATTTAACACCAAACTTGTTATATTATTATGTGATCTTCTACTATCACAGAATTATAATTAAATAAAAAAAATATATCGAAATGCTTAAAATTAAAAGATTTCATTAATATAATATGTCTTTTTTATTGATTATAAATTACACTGTAGGGTAGAATGCTACCTACTACTACTTTCTAGCCCAACCCTCTAAATTATAGTGGTTCCTGTATTGTTAAAGTGGAATTTCGTTCGATGTGTCATCAATTAACAGCTATTATTGTTTGCGATTGTCTATTTCTACTGAAATTAAATTGAAAATTTTCACGCTTTCATAGATAAATTTATTACACTTGTATTCAGATAACATTTTAAGTTTCTGAAAAAATATATTATAATATAGAATTGATCAGTTATTTTATATTTTTAGTTTTAATATTGAGTATCACTAGATTTTTTTTCACTTTTAAGTTACACTTATTTATATGATAAAAATAATGAAATAATTTCATAGTTTGGAAATTCCACGAGCTTGCAGAAGTCTCAAAGCAGCTTGTAATTTTAATTTGTATGTATACTTAAGGTGTTATTTTTTTACTTAAAATAGGTATTATGATATAATACAAACTGGTACAAATTGTCTTTTCTTCATTAATAATACAACAGGATAAAACTAACGAATTGGAAATTTGATGTATTAAATGCAAACATTTTTATTTATTTAAAATATTTACCAAGACATATTTTATATATGATGATAATATAATTATAGTTAATATTACGTATGTTTATTTATGAACATTTAATAATACACTATGAAAGCGTGAAAGTTTTCAATATATTTTCAGTAGTGACACTCGCAAACAATAATAGTTGTTAATTGATAAGACATCGTATCCAATGTTGGAATTATTTGTAATATAAATGGCAAAAACTTTATACGTTGTCGGTTATTGAAATTGTCATATCCATTTAGAGATGCGTCTTCTAATTGGAAATGGATATTATATTGACAGAGATCAAGTCTACGAACTGAATATTATATCGCTTTATCAATACATCAACTGATTGAATTGAAACTTCTTTGATTATGCTTGCATGTTTAAATATAAACACAGATAGGTACAATAAGAAAAAAATTAAAATAATCGCATTTGTAATAAGTCAGCATATAAATAATTTAAATTTTTACAGGCTTAGGCTTATTTCCAACATCGCCGTGAAGACAAACGCACTTTTTTCTGGCAATGTTAGATATTATTTTTTCGTACCAAGTCTGACTGAAATTTCTAGCTCTTAGCATTTGGTTCGATTTGCGGTAGAGTCGATTTAAAATTGTTCCTGTGAAGAAGTGTGAATTCGTCGTATATGGTCACAGCAGATGTTGCTCATACTGCCGAAGCTTATCTGATCGGCATACTAATTCGGAAAAGACTTCCAACAGATTCAATGTAAATTTGAACAAGTTTACTTGAATCAAAGAAAAAAAACTATATGGAATTTTTTAGGCATTGAGATGAAAATCAAATAGAATTTACCCAAATTTGAAATGTTAACTTAATGATATATGGTGTGAACTATGTATGTTAATTTAATTCATTTGCTCCTTTCAAGTGAATTTAACTGTGCATGCGAATAATTTTTGTCTATTTCTGGTGAAGCTGCCGTTCTCAAAGTTGTCACAAACTCACACAAATCTATAAAACTTAACCGAAGAAGCTTTACGACTCTCACACTACATTATATTATAATCTATAAATCTACATTTATAAAAAACTATATTGAAATTAACAGCAATCAATTAAACAACTTAATAAATAAAAAAGATATGACCTCTTTTTAATAAGATTTATCAAATCAATAATTATTTTACAGTTGCTGGAGTAAATTAGCCTAGTCTTGTCGTAAAATACTTATACAATATTTTTAATTATTTATATTAACTATTACTAGTTATATATTTCAAGGAAAGAGCGGTTCTGCTCAATCTAATAATCGCCTCAGTATTTACCTTACAATCTAGGAAATCAGAGTAAACCTGAATCTGAACGATCGATCAGGATATTATTAATACTATTCCCGATCTTCCAGTCATAATAACCGATAATTTTGTTTTTAATTGAGTGGAATTCGAACCCACAGTATTTATAGCCACGCGCCTTCCTATGAGCTTTTAATATAATAATAATTATCATTTACTAGTAAAATTTGTAATCTTTAATTTCTTGTCAAAAAATCACATATATACCCTTATTTATTCGTATTTATAAAAAAATAAAGAAGATCTAGAAAATATGTCACCAATAAATTTAGTGAAATATTTTCATTTGATCTAATGAAATGAATTGAAAAATGATGTTTTAAAAACGATTATTTAAAAAAATACCTTTGGACATTTGAGTGTCTTTTAATTAATTTACTCTTATAAGTGTAAAAAAAGTATGGTCAGCAATTGCATTGAATTTATTTAATTATAAACTTAACTATAAAAAATACTTATATTAATTTGAATTAATCAATAGTGACTTTAGTCATAATAAAATTCTGAATTTCATTAATAATTTATTGTATATCAATACTATGTTAATTATGGTATCAAAACATTTACATAAACAAATTTATGTTATTATATTATATGAAAGAGGCTTTGTGGTAGGTTGTATTGCAGGGGATGCGACAGGTGCTCTTTACAGTAGCCGCGAATCCTCCATCCAATCGTTACTTCCACATTTTTTACATCCTTTTCCGCATTGCCTTACTTTTTGATCTTCTTATATGGGCCAAGTTTACCTTAATAATAGATTTTTAAACTGGACCCTATAAAATGTATTTTAAATACAAAATTCAGTTACAAGAAAATTATAATTTTAATTATTAAATTAGGCTGACTGATCAATGATTGTTGTACAGTCCCGTATCAAAGTAATCTTAATATAATCTTCTTATATATAAATATAATTTTGTGAAAATAATTCATACGAAATTGTGTTGAAGGATGATAAAATACATGTTTATTTAAAATAATTAAATTCTGCTTACCTGTGGCCTTCTGACCAGGCTAATTCGAATTGTCATTTAAGTAAATTTTAAATGAACATGTATGTATTTATTTATAATATTGCGCTTTGACATTTGGAAAAAAAGAAATTAATCAATGCATTATACGATTTAACCAAATACTCAGTATAAGAAGGTAACCGAGCTAAAAATGAGTAATTATGAATTTAAAAGTGTATCCTTAGAGTAATAAGCAGACTTGGAATGGGAGTAGCTGGAGAGCTGATTGATCGATCCAACAGCTGACGTTAAAGAAATAAGCTCATTTCTCTTTAATATAATATAAATTGTAGTGATATCGTGGTTACTGCAGTAGTACTGTACTGCAAATAAGCCCCATGATTTATGACACACCAGATCCATTATTGGAGAGTAAATACGTTCACACAAAACACACACTTCATTTTCCACACCACACGGTATTTCCTTCAACAGATCCGAATAAAAAATACCTGAAAATGCCTCTCTTTTAAAGTTGTTTCGCATCTTCAAGAATATTAACATGTACATAGTATTTTAAGTCATTGATAAAAAAATGTGTGTCTGCTTGCCTAAATTTAGGCGCATTTGTCCTTCTCAACAATATTATGAAAACCACACAAAATATTGCGATAATCTTTTTGAGGAAGGATATTTAAATTGGGTCAACAGTAGTTTTAAAATTGAATTGTTTTAAGTTGTGTAGAAATTTCTTCGGTATTGAGTATATTTGAGATCGAAATTCCTCCACGTTGCATGTCCGTTAAAGAAAATATTTGTTGCTTAAAAGTTGTTGACTTATTATTTAAAACATACTCTTTGAAAGCCTTTTCGATCCAGATTTATATTATATAATTTTGTTGAAAATGAGGTAAAAAGTCGACATTGAATAGAAGATATTTTTGTAATAGGTAATGCAGACACCTTCACATATAGTATCATATTTCAAAAACAGTAAACAGAATCTTACACTCTCATTGTCACCACAAAGCCTTATTTATTGACTTCAAGGAATACCTACTGCAATTTACCAAACACAAATTTATAACAACCTCAGGCCACATGTTACCCATTTGTTTTATTACTATAGTATTTACCGCCAAATGTGCAGTTTATTGTGGTGTTATATTAATTAACTTTTATTGTTATGGTATCTTTATTAATGAAAACAAATAATAAAACTTCAACAAATGTTTATTGATTACATTTTAATTATAAAAAAAACATTCATTCGAACATTATAACATGGTACACTTATCTGTATGTAGGTTATATGATATGTTAATTAATATTTACATAACCAAGCGCTTCGGTATATACATATATAAAACAATATACAAAAACTGTGCCTTAAAAATCGTGGAAATATTATTATTGTCATCAAACAACATTTAAATATAAAATATGTACCAACTAAGTAGGAAAATTGTAATAAGAATCAAGTCGAAAGTTAATATATCTCAAAACTTTATAATGAATTGAACTTGTTAATGTCGGGTCCGATTTCCCATAACAGGGCTAAAAATAAATTAATAATGACTAAAAATGCTATGAGTGAAATAATAAATTAATTTGAATCATTAGATTTTTATTATATTTATTATACCTGATAAACAAATCAGAATATACAGACTGGACTGGATGAATATTTTATACCGTGGTCGTAAAAAAGTGTTTTTTTATTTTAAATATTATTCATTAAAGAAAAAAAAATGGTTGTTTTCTTTTCTATTATTTGACAGAAACAGTTGATTCTAAGATGGCGGCCTTTACTCGATTCTAAAACTGATTTATTTTTATTTACAACATAAATAATAAAAACACTTTTTTGTGCGATACGCTACCACTACTTAAAATATTTTCAGTAAATTCCAGTCCAGTCTGTAGACAAATATTATGTCAAAGTTTATTTAATTGAAATAATCCTAAACAATTAAATACATCGATACACCAATTACCCGGGGGAGGACTCGAACCCGCTTTTTCTGTTAATCTATATATAGCCTTTAAGCTAATAAGACGATTGGAATCTAATTATTGATGTATTGATATAATTATTTTTGTTCAGTGTTTTAAGTATACACTTTGATATAATACTTGTAGATCACAATTGTTTGTCAAAAAAAATATGACAAACGTTACAAATTGCCATTTTTATTTATTTTATAATGAAAGGGAAAAACTGTTTGGACAGAATGTAGTATGAAAGTAGAGGTATCGTCCGCTGTGGTATCGTAAAGCTATAAAAGTGTTACTGAATATATACTTTGTTCATACATATAGTAAAAATACAACCTCTTCCTCCCAAACAACCAATATTAACCTTCCAAGGGTATAATGCTTTTATATGTATCGAGTGAGCAACGCCTCTCTCATGTTACGATACTGATAAACGTATTTACTTTTCAGACATCAAATATCGTTACCACTGGCTTTAATATCGGAATGATCATATTTGCACATTTCAATAAATATATGAACAGTAAAAAAATAACATAATGTTGGATGAAATTCAATATCTTTAAAATTAACAGGAGTTATATTTATATTTTGGTAATAACTTAGTACATTAATAATAATTTAGTATATTAATATTAGGTAAATAAGCCTTTTGTTAATATACGTATGCACGATTCATACAAACATTATACTAAATCAAGTGCTATGTACAAAAGCTCGTTTTATAAATATTCTGATCGATTATAACTCGATTTAAAATATGTGGTTATACGCCTTTAGTATATTAAAATATAGTGGTGTTTGTTTAATATAATATTTTATATTTTATTTAAAAAATAGCACAATAGTAAATAGTGTTATTAGGTCAAAAGGCTTAGATCCAGTGCCAGCAGATTTTGTTTTGAGGTTAGTTTTGTCGGTTAAAGTGACGTGTTTGTTGAGGGCCGTCTTGCGGGCTGTTGAGTCTGCGGGCTGATGGCCCTGGGAGGGCGCAGGGCCCGAGGTTCTGCCCCCAGACCGGGCCCCTTCTTCAGATGGTCTATCCCTCTCATCAAGCACATCATTGTCGTCAATTTCAGCGGAACCACCAAATTGATCTCCTTCCACATAGTCAACATCGTCGTTCTCCACGGAGTTCGATCCGCGGGTGGGGCCAGGAATTTCTGTTGACATTAAGAAAAATATGTTCACTATATAGTTTGATCTTAATTGGAAAAGGAATTTAATGTTAGTGCAGCAGAATCTGTATTTGTATGGAATGTTGGAATTGGTTCAATTAGATGGAATATCTTGCCGTAAAGTCTGATGTTGCTCTCAACTTCGCCGAGGGAATTCTTGGCTATGCAACGATAACCTCCGACATCTCCAACCTGGAGCTTCCTTATGGTCAGTGTCATCCGGGACTCGAACATGGACCTTGTAGATTCATGAACTACGTACTTGCTGGACGATATCACCATCTCACCTAGGACCGACAATAATATCAATTATTACATATCAAAATGTTGATGGTGTTTACTTCTTCGTGGAATTCCATAATTTAAAGAAATATGTTATTTGTAATTTCCACAGTAAGTTTATTACAAAGTACATTCAGTCTCTGAAGATGACTACAAGTTAGTAGTAGAAAGTACGCAGACTACATTATTACAAATAAATTATGCCTTTATATTAGATATTACATAATAAATAATACAATCTTTAATCATTAAAAACAGGGTTAATTATACATTTGTATCAAACACTATTTAATTTGATTAGTCAATAAAAAAGTTGGAAGCTGATAAACTTTTTTTCAATGTACTCTTTCTTTGTTCTCTTTCCTCATTTAATTTTATATTATGTACCTGACTTTTATTTATAACAATTCCTTATAGTTATTACTCTTTATTCTTATTCTCCATTATTGCATTAAAAGTTTATTTTAATAATGATATTGAAATATATGAAACTGTTTTTTTTAAAGTTAATAATACTAATTACCACTATTATAGATCAATAATATATTTTAATAAAATTCTGTATGAAACGTACAAAATACTTAATGTCATAATCACTGAAAAATAAAACTAATTACAAACTGAAAATACAGTCGCATATTCCAGATGTTTCTTTATTTTATTATTTAAATATCTTATGAGATTGCCATAATTTAGTATCTCAGTAGTGTGCATAAGACGCTGCTTCCAGTTCAGCGTCGCGGCGCTTTTCCATTGCATTCAGTATCACAATATGCAAATATACTGTACAAAATACCAATAAAGATTTTGAATACTATAACAGAATATTTACTTTGTGTGCGATACAACAAACAATGAGTTTATCGTTCTTATTGGCGTATAGACTGTACGCAGTATGTTGAATAGTTTTACCAAGTTCGAAGTTTGTAAGAGAAGAAGCTTAATTGTTAAGGGTTGGGGATGTTGTTAAAATTATGTTTACTAAAGCAGACATTTTAACAATATTAAACTTCTTCACTTATATTATAATAAATATTGATATTTTAATTTGAAATAAATCAATTTTAAATTATTTTATTATATGTACATATTTACCCATAGGTCTAGGGAGAGGTTTTTGACTAGTTACAATTTTTAGCTTTTTACTATTACAATTAAACTGGTAACTAATAGGGAAGCACTACGTTATTACCACCAGCTAATTATTATTTTTCCACTATATAGAATTTAAACATATTACTACAATATTTAGAGATATGTGAATTATCCCCTGATCCACTACGCTGGAATGATTTTTATACTAAATTTAATGAATTATTTATTCACATGGTTTTTAGTACCAATCAAAACTCGCTTTACCCAATAAACATTTTATTTATTTAAAAGTGGCTTTTGTTTCAAATGTTTAAATACATTTTATTAATAATGATGACACAACCCTTTGGCGTGATGCTTTAGTTACGGAGTGTGACGTACAATGGGGATAGAAATGTCGCGACTTCGCCAGGTGTTCTCTTCGCCACGTCTACCGATTATAAATATTTAAATAACCTGATCCAGAACTTGGGGGTTCTCTGTCTCTTCACTTCACTCTGAAACAGTGAACTCCGGTAATGGAAGAGTTGGTGGTCTGTTGAAAAAAGCCCCCGACCAAATGAGAACGTCTCGGTCTTCCTATTCTATGCTCGTCGAACTTCCAACACTCCCTGCGGCCACTTTGAATTCCAGGCAACACTCTTTTAAAAAGATACTGACCCACTTTTCACACCATACTAAAAACATCCGCATTGAAATTGAATTGTATTGTCTTCGTCTCTTTACGTATCAAATAAAATTAAAAGCATTATACAAAAGGTTAAGAGTAAGAGTTACATAAGAGAAAGCTTATGAAAACAGTAGTATTGATTTATGAGGAGGTACGTATTGATTTATTACATATTAACTCTCAATTTAACATATAGCCAACTCATTAAATAATTAGTCTTGTAATTGAATATAGATCGTTTGTTAATGAATTGAGCTATTCGTCCGTAATTTAACCCAATGTAACCAATATAATATTCAAACTTATTTTAGATAAATCTACACTCTTTTTGAGAAAGAAAAATGTCTACTAACTAAGTGGATACAAAAAATATTTTCTTAATGTCACAAATGCTTATTAAAATGTAAAAATATCACATAGGTACATTATATTTTTATTACTAGGTATATTGTATGTATGTGTGAATATTCATTTATTTATATACACTTCGAGGATCTTATTAAGAAGATTTTACAGTATTTATCTGTAAACCTAGATCAAGACGATCCATTGGAATTTTATTAATATCATGACCGTTCTTACAGACGAAATCCCAGATTAAATAAATTTTTATTATTTGAGCTGGATTTGAACTCATGACCACAGTATACACGCCAGGTTCCTTGAGCTATTAGGTTGGCTATAAAACTATTGAAAAACAATTTATCAATGTCATATTCAACAAACATAGATTTATGATAAACGGAAATAAAATTTGATTTTAAAATATTTTTTAATATCTATAAGTTGACAAATATCACATAAATGAATGAATATTTGTATCAAAATATTTGAAAATAATCCGACGAATTTTGTATAAAATAGCACATGATGTAAGAGGTCGATGGGATTTATTTAGCCGATCCTAAATGTCAAAAATGGGTGGTATATAGTATTAATTCATTTTTGGGGACAATATTGAAGGTGGAGTCTGTGGTGAAGGAGATGTTGAATTCTTTATGCGCATTGCTCACGGGACGATGATCAGCCGCGGGCTTCTTCCTACATCGGAGTTACACGGTGTTGATGAATTAATTATATATAGCAATGTTCTATAGCCAGATATCTTTATAGGAAGTGAGGGTGGTGATAATATACTCCATAGCTTAGTGGGTGGTGATGAAATACTCGATTGTTGCCACCCCCGCCCTTCAGGCTGTTGACTGATTCTATGCATGCTTCTATAATTAATTATGTGTGTTTGAAAATCAGAACGATGTTATACCTCTCATATATATTTATATCAGTATTATTTATGAATTAATGTATGCCCAGAATCAGTTTGGTCTATCTGCACTTATTTATTTTTAAGCATAAACTTTCATCTATTAAAGATTTATGTTGAATACACCCAGTTTATTAATTTTACATTAAGAATAATTTTAAGCCCTGCATTTGAAATAATCTACTATTAAAACAAATTTCATCTCAAAAATAAAAAAAATTAAGCTGATTATGCCAACAATATTAAACACATAAAAGAAATGGGTTATTTTTATCAATTTAAATTTTCAATTTTTTTTTATAATAATCATACCGCATAGTAAATAAGCCTAATGCAAATACAATTTTTTTATTATTATGTAAGTATTATTTTTATTGTTATTGTATACAAAATAAATCAATATGTGTATGTGTGTGTAGTATTTCTATATAAAATCTGTGTTTTAATTTAAAGATATAATATTAATATTTAATTAAGTAAGAAAATTATGTAAACGTAAAGTTAAAATTATGTATGTAAAGTATTCTGTATTTCACAACGGCAAATGGAGCTAGCTTATTTTATATAAATATCTATTGTTAATTAAATAAATATTTTAAAGGTAGATGAATGTGTCAATCCAAATCAATAGTTTTCCAAATAATTAATAAGCGTTAGGTATTTCACACTATTTTCATTTCTATAATTTCAAACAGAGAAATGAGTTATTATTGAGAATTCTTTATGAAATGTGAACTTAAATTGTAAATCATATTCGCAGGCAGCATTGAGAGGCTACTTTATTTTCATTTTAATGTTCCTCAGTTGTGGAGCTGGTCTTTGTTTATTTTTTCTACTCGTTTCATATGTTCTACGGTCAAAGGCTTTGATTGCACATCTCGATTAGAGGCTCGAGGTCCATTCGACTAATTGTAAATCCATGTAGGCAAATGGAAAAGTGGAATACCTAAGCCTTTTGTTCGCCAACATAATAATTGACAACTCATAAATAATCCCCCTTAGGCATCATGCCATCGATCAACCTAATTAAAAATGTACGAAATTCCAAATATGCTTCAACCCTTTGTTTATTTAATTAAATCAAAAATCTTTGTCCAGACATGACAGCACTCGAGTGAAGTTCTAAGATATTTATATAATATAATATATATGATAGTGGCAATGTGAAAATGCACTTACTGTTGTCTCGTATCCAGTAGTTGATACTTTTAGGAGATGCTTCGACATAACACTCCAGTGTGACATCTGTACCAAGGGGTGCTCCTACTAGCTGATTGGGTACTTGGATCACAGGATGGACTATAAAATATGCACACAAATATACAAATACACAGTTTTAGCTAAATTATACTACGAATAAATGGAACAAGCGTGCAAGAGACTTTTGCATGGCTGTACTTTATACGAAACATGATTAAAATACACTGCCAGGATTCAGATAGTAAATGTTTTATATTTTTTATTACACGCTTTACGACATTAAATTAAAAGAGTCATACAATAATGTTAACAAAAGAAGAAAACTTAAGTAGAAGATAGAACATAATAAAAAAAGGTATGCATTGCTGGTAGTATAAAATTATCTTGATCTCCGATTATATGATTTTTTTTTGCTTCTTTTGCACCCATTTATAAACATATTGATTTCAATTTTATATAAATTTCGTTCTAATTATATTTTGTTTAATGTTTAGTATCGGAATCGGATAAATGACAATTTAGACAGCCGCCATAAATTAAACCGATACCGTTTTATGTAAATTCTGACTAAACTATTAAATAAACTAATTATATTATACTCATAAAATTATAGCTTGCATATTTATTTTAATTTATGCCATGCGTTTTTTTATAAGAATACTCATTTTAGTAAGCTTTCCCATTTATAAATAATATCTTTAAAGTAAAAATAAAATTTTCTTTGAAATCTATGATATTAATTTAATTTTGGAAACGATTTTCGTATACGCTGTATGTGCAAAAAGTGCACTAAAAATTTCAATAACTACGATCAATTATTTATATTTTTTACTTACTTTTTACTACTAAATAAATGTATCTATTCATGGATCAATTCCGTACACTATGTGAAATAAAATATTTAACAGCCATAATATACATTTTATGTATTATACAAAGTACAATTTACAGATTGTCCTGTTATTTATTTGTGCTTAATAATGTAAACTCAAATATACTGTTTTTGTAATTTAATGAAAATATGTATTAAATTTATATAATTTCAATAAATAATAGAAGTATTATTAATAAGGGGATGAATACTCACAGTGAACGCTGACGGTAATCCTTTTGCTAACTGAGGGTGGAACACCATTGGTCGCTATACAAAGGTAAGCCCCCATTTCAGCCCTGGTGATCTTCGACAACTTTAGTATTTCACCATCGAACGTCATCACTGCGAACAATTAATGAGATTAATATTATTTATTGTGCGCTCTAAATTATAAACGATCGAAACACCTTTCGAATTTCAAAATGCCACATAAAGCTAGGATTAGAGTATTATGATTGAGGGTTTACCTTTAGACTTCAAGCCGGCTGCATCCTTGATTACGATGTCCAGTCCATCTTCTCTTCTCCAAGTGACCCTTGGCAATGGTGAACCCCTCGCCCTACATGACAATCTTGCAGTGCCACCCTCTGGTATCATCAGATCTCCAGAAGTCTCCTCGGGGACTATGTCCGGTGGAATGACAACTTCTAGCATTCCCATCTACACCAATATAATTATACAAAACAGTGAAAATTAACTCAACCTTTTAATTTTTATATTTAAAATGATATAATAAAGCAGTCGACCAGGAACAAGTGTCAAAGAGCTCATTGTATTTCAAAGCTTTCGTTTTGTTTCTATAGAAGTGTGTTGTGCACAGCTTTCTGAAACAAGACCTACCAATATTTGTTTTAGCATCAATATTTAACATCCTGAGTGTCTCGTTGTTCATACTCTACCATATAATAAAATAGACTAAGGGAAGTGGCTTTAGCATTAGAAGTACATATATGTGTATGGGCAAATACTTATCAATTAGAAATACTTAATGCTGGCTGGAAGATTTTAAATAATAAATTACTAACGCAATTTTTCAAGTAATAAATGTTTTTTTAACCAATCAATACACATCCCTAATATTGAGGTACGACTCTGTGTACTTGAAAAACCTTTTGGGCTTAAGTGTAGATACTGAGAATAAATTATATTTAGAATAATATATATATATAGATTATTTTATAAGTGTCAAAACGTATGTTAAAAGGTAAATATTGCACTACAGAAATATAATAATAATTACAAAAATATTCAAAATATCATATGCTAGAAATTAAAGAAAAATGAAGGTTGATGTTCAAGATTAGCTTCATTTTTTTTTATTATTTACCGTCTCTAATTTATATAAGTTAGTTTGATTAGGGAGATTACTAGTTATTATTGTATCGGATATTGATAGAATTGTATGTGTTTTAATTTCTTCACATGTACCCTATTGAACAATACTATTATAAGTAAAAAAAATGTAGTTTAACCCACGCGTCTGGTTTCATAATATAAAAGGCGCATCAGACAATTTTATCGTTTATTTTGAACTGACACAATTGAATTTGTAGTTGTAGTAGTTTTATTCAGTTGTTTTTTTTCAGTATAGATAGAGGAACGGCTTCATGAAATATAACGTATTTCATGAAGCCGTTATTCGTTACTCAGCTGCATGTCAACAGGGACAGACGTTGCAAATGCAGCACAGTATTAAAATATACACGAGAATGAATTTTCATGGTGTAAATTAAACGTGACATTTGATTGGCGTCAAAATTTCGCATTGTGGGATTTTTTATTCACAGGTCAACCACACGAGACGGGAAATCCGTATAGGAAAACATGCTTTTGACACCGCCTGCCCAACTCTAAGCGCAACGAATCCTATATAACGAATTGTATTATATTTAGAATAGCGGGTGTGGTATGGTATTTATTCAGAGAAAGCATATTTTAGGGGTGCGATATGAAAATGAAGGCGAGGAGTTTCACAGTACCACATTATGTGTTGAATCACGTACATTTTCACAATCTATGATCGGCCTCTGAAAACTGCAAGACACATTACGCTTCAAGCCTTTCACAACATCTGCTTTCTCGAATTATTATAAATACCATGTACCTACATAATATTAATATTCTTAAGTGCACTTTTAAGCCGAAACTAATTACCAAAGCGATACAAATAAACGAAGTTCAGCAATCATATATTTTTAATCAAATCTTAAAACACTACTACTACTAAAGTTAAATGGTAAAAAAATTCTATTCATGTGAGTAATTATAGATTTTTGAGTAAACTATAAAACAAGCTCGTTAAATAATTATAATATCAAAGACTAGTTAAATTCTTATCCTGATGATGAAATATGCAATTATTATTTTTTCTACAAAATAAAATTTGACTATATAGAAGTATAAAAATATCTAATATGAATTTAAGTTAAATATGTTTTATAAAACATGCAAAATTTATTTCCACTTATAAAGCATTAGAACCTAAGTAGGCATATTTGTGAAAAATCGATATGAATATTTTTAACGTGTGGGGAAAAAGTCTCAGTACTATTTTGATTGCGCACCATCTTGGTTATGTGACGTTTAGATCCGTTTCTCTTTAATCATTATGTTGTACAGACAATCTAGTCATGTATAATATGACAAAAATTATTAGAAATAGATACAATATTTATTATCAACGTTATATGCTATTTAAAATAGTAGCGGCACCCGTTATTAAAAGTTGCTAATTTCCCTCTGTTAAAAGAAGTTTAAATTAGATTTTAAATCATATTTATTTAATTATTTATATGTGATCAGCAGGCCACATCTTCTTACAGTTCGGAACTATGAATATTTGTATTATTTTTTTTTCAATACAATTTCCTTTGGTAAATGAGGCATGATCTTCCAAAATCTGGAAGCAGATGGTAAAGGCCAAAGTATCGTATACCGTATGTCGCGGCCCGTAAAATATATCGCCCTCACTGTATTGTGTTGTGTATTTTAGTGTATATACAGGCTCCAGAATAACAAAATGCACTTGATAACTGGAACAAACAGTGTTGTGGTGAACTTTTCCATTTTTGGTGGAGACAAGAGCTCGCGTGAGCCTGCGGCATTGTTGGCCATAGTCATTCATGCTCGTCTACAACTCCTCGGAAGACGGATGAAATTCTCACTAAAGTTTCCCATTATGCTCACATACCCACCACCACCACCCCCATTACTATATAAATATATTGAAAAATATCCACACTATATCCTGTCAACATTTTCTCAAACAGACATAATACTAATTATATTTAATGCACCACAGTTTTACTTCTACACATCTACTGTTAGTACACGTCTCTCCGACATATAAATCTAAGCGAAGATATTTTTTAGGAAGATGAAATAATCATAACTTTAGTAAAAAATATAATCCTAATTAATATATCGCAACGTATATCCAAAGAAGACACATTAAAATATCCCCCGACTAGGTTGGTCATAGATATTTTTTTTCAGGAATATATTATTGTTTCAATATACTAATAAGTAATTCCGTAATTTGTTTTATTATAAATAAAATTATTGTATAAAAATAAAAAAAGACTTTAAAGAAAATATGTTTATACTTCTGTCGATTGTTCATAAAAAATTCTTAAATTATTTTGTTTTTTTCAACATTTGGATAGAATTATGAAACTTTGTAGATAAATACTGAATATATCAGTAAGAACTATCCAGGTTGCAATTTTATATATAGATAAACTTTGAATTAGCCTTTAAAAACGTATTTAAAAAACTGTAAAATTGAAATAATAATCAAAAGAATTGTTGCAACTTATTGTCTTTGGGAGTAAGTTCTCTCGTTTTTAATCACATTCCCGTTTACTTTATTCCTAATAATCATTGATTTTTTTCTAAACTCACTTGACTCTTCATTGGATCTGTATTAATCTGGCACATGTACTGTCCTTGATCTTCTTCACTAACTCTTCTAATATGCAGATTCCACGTTGTGTGATCATTATGAGATACTGAGACACGCGGATTGTGAGTTATGACATGATCGTGTATTGCCTGGATGGCTTTTGTATCTGCTTTCACCCATCCGACCTGAGTGAAAAATGTTTATTTATGAAAACAATATGGTGTGACTGAATAATATATTTTTAAAATACCCTGTATCCTCCTAAATGCATCACCAAGCACCTGAAAGTGGCATCTCTTCCAACAGGTACTGTGAGATTCAGTATTGGTTCTATGAATTCAGGTTGAAACGATGTTGCTAATAATTAAAAAAAAACTATTATTATTGTGTGTTATTTATTTACGCTCCGAGGAGCTTATATTTCTAGAAAGGGTCTATTTGAGAGGGTTTTTTATACACAACAAATTGTCTGTAGGTGATCTTAACTATTACCAGTTACACAGGTCACCGACAGAGCGGCTCTGCCCGACTTAATAATCGCCTCAGTATTTAACTTACAATCCAGGAAATCACAGTAAACCTGGATCGAGATGATCGATCGTGATTTTATTAATATTATTTCCGATCTCCCAGTCGTAATAACCAATTAAATCAATTTAAAAATTCTTGACTTGAGTGGGATTTGAACCCATGACCACAGTGTTTGTAGCCACGCTTCTTATCCCCTGAGCTATTACGCTTTATTATCATATTTGTTGTGAAATTTTAAATATTTAACAAAAGTAGTGGATTTTATTAAATATTCATATATTCTTTTTGATTTGGTATCAATTTTTAGTTTAGAACAAACACACGTATTTTTATAATTAATTATAAAATAGGGCTTATTATATAGTAAATATTTCAAGCTAGTTCCTTGTAGAGTAGCTTTATTTAATTATTTAGTTTTTTAACTGGTAGTTTTACTTTTCAAATGTTTCTTATGATGAATCATGATTGTACTGATGTTTGAATTGTAAGTATCGGTGACTGGAATTTAATTTATAAGTGGTTTAATATATCTCTTATACAGTTTATATTTAAAAATCTTAATTGTTTGTTTTATTTCGTATTATATTAGTGATAATTGTGTGTGTTGTCTATTAATATGCGAGATTTGCGGCAATAGTCAAGCAAGTTATTCACACCTGTGCGGCACAAAAGGAGTACTAGAAGACTTAGTATTGAACTCGAGAAATAGGCTGCTTCCATCCTCAAGTGTTGTCGACTATACACCTTCATAGCACACCTGAAATACATAATTACTATCATTATTTCCATATTAGCCTAACTTATATCTCTCTCGCTGTTTATATTATTCACGTTTGATCAATGTGTAACTTAGTCTACGGACAAGCTATAAAATAGATATAAGTAATTTGCATGTATGATTCTACACAATATTAACTAAAAGATATTTAAAAATAATAAATAGTAAAAACTCCATTTGAGTATAAATAACCGGAGGAATGCGACCAAAATTTATATTGAACTGAGCTATGGTACTAGTGGTATGTAAATGTTGAACTGACAGAATATATAATTCAATAAATATATCAATATTTATGTCTGATGAATAATAAAGCTTTATATTGAGTGTTTTCACCATCATTGACAAAAGACATAAAAAGTTACTTAAAATACCTTCTTATAACATTTTTCAAAAGCTGAATTTTTAATTTTTAAAGAACACTTAAATTTAATGTTTATGGAAATACATTTTTTCAGCCAATCTCAAAAGACACGCTTACTATTGTTTTTGGTTATTGATATGAAAACTGGCAAGTAAATCAAAAATTTATAATATTATCTGTATCATATAACGAAAACACAATATAAGACTTCTTTTGAAATTTGTTGAAAATATTGTTAATTTCGGAAGCTCAAGATTTAGAAGAATAGATTGAAATATGAATTTTTGCTTTTTACAAATCGTTTAATTTTTATGAATAAATATTTTACGTCGAAATAAATTTAAAAATCTAATCCCTACATTGTAGTATGTATAAGTACCATTAACTAAATTGGTTAAATTAACTTTAAAAGAGTAGAAGAACATAGAAATGTTATAACTAATCATCTGAAATAATATTTTTTTATAACCTACCTTAAATAACTTATATTAAAAACTAATCTTCGACAAAGGCACATTTGTCGGAACATTTGCTTAAAAATTAAAGGAGCAAAGCGGAAAAAGATACTTGATAGGGCAAACGGTGGTACTATTGATAGATAACAACGATTCGGAAAAAAACCTTAGGGAGAATGGAGATTGATGGAGTGACAGAAAGAAATACAGAGGTACAACACCGACAAAATATTACACAAAACAGAGTCGATATAAAACTGAAAGAGTATATTTATACCTTTCGATTACAAAACGACCGAAGATTTTTTACAAAACAACTCACACGTACTGAATTTCCTTACACGGTTAAACGATAATTTATAAGCGAATATGTTCGATAAAGTAAACAAACACTACGCGGAAATTTTACGTGAATATTATTAATATTCAAATAATCAATTGTCCAATATCTGAAGTGTTATCACAAAGCTTTGTATAAAATTTATTATGTATCTAAGGAATCAAAAGGCTTATGATGAACAAAGATGCTCTTTTAGTACAAACCAGCCCATCATTTGCAGATTGTTTAGGAAACACTTTGAAGTAACTTAATTACTGAAGGTATTTGAAATACGAATTGAAATCGATAATACCTTCACATTAAGTTAAAATCAATGAATAAAATCATTTTCAATTAACTATTTATAAAAGTGATCAAAAATATGAAAATATATAGTTGTGTATTGGCTGATTGTATGAACATAAATATAACATTACATCGTTTTATATTTTTGACGTTTACATAATATTTGTTTTTTTAATAAATATGTATATTTTTAGTGCTTTCTTTAATTTAAACCATATCCTGATTTTTACGAAATTTATATATTAAAATCTACGATGAACAAAAAATACATAATTATATAATGGTTGGTTATTATTTAATTGGAAATCAATTTTTCAAAGACAATTTGCTAAAAAAATACAACATTTATTTTTGTGAAAATAAAAATATCCTCTTATTTGAATTCCCATGATTAAAATTAAACTAATTGAATAATCTTACTTTGATTATGGACTGCAGGGTGATTATTCAATCCCATTAGAAGTAATTGACTCGTCGAGAGATAATTGAAGTGACATTAGTTAACACGTGGTTATATTGTAGGATGATGTGGTTTGTGAAGGGTGCTATGCTCGCCATGACGGTCGGTAAGCAACTGTCTATGCGGAGGGTGCTTAACCCCCTTGTATTATGAAGGGGTTGTATTATAGTATGGGGAGGGAGAGAGGAGCAGCATTCTGCATCTCTACTGCACATTCTACCCCTACCAGAGCTCTGACCTCAGCATCGTCCTTATCCTTCCTTCAACAATCTACACTTATATTATCTAATCACACTTAAAAATAATTACACAAACAGAGTGAGACTAATCATCAACAATTTGGTCAAATAAAAAAAATCTTTCAGAGTAATTAAAGTCTCTTTGAATGAGTATGTATTGGTAATCAATTCCGATTCATACCATATTTTCAGAGTCGATAATTTTATTTATTTGTTAATTTATAACAGGCATTTTTACACATAAGAATATGTACATTGAAATGTGTTTATTTATTGTATTATTATAGTCAAGAATCATCTTAATATTAAGCATTTTTTGATTTAGTTAAAAAAGCCTTCACATGCCTCCAAATAATAGGTTAAATAAATAAGTAGAATTTACAGTTCCAACAATTCGAAAAATATTATATATTTTGACAAAAACCAGTGCGTGGTAGCGTGGCTACAAATATTTTGGTCATGGGTTCAAATACCAGTCAAGTCAAGAATTTTTTAATTGATTTAATCGGTTATTACGATTGGGAGATCGGGAATAATATTAATAAAATCCCGATCGATCGTCTTGGTCCAGGTTTATTCTGATTTCCTGGATAATAAGGTAAATACTGAGGCGATTATTAAGTCAAGCAGAGCCGCTCTGTCGTTGATCTGTGTAACTGGTAATAGTTAAGATCACCGACATACAATCACGTTGTTGTGTTGTATTATAAAATATATCTCCCATGTTGTATTATAAAATATATCTGATCCGTTAGTGAAAACACTTGTAGTGGTAATAATATTTTAAATATACTATATATAGTTATAATTATTTGCGTTACTTTGTTGCACAGTGGTTATTTATAGCTACTGTTAAATCGGTATTTATTTATATTTTCTAAGATGTTTATATTTAAATAATTGTAAATGAGAAAAGGTGCAATAGGTGAATACATAAGGATGAACGTGTGATAGTTTTCTGACAATTTTAACTTGCTACGGCGTAGCTGCGTCCGTCGTAGGTCGCTCCGAAATAGTTACAAATTTCAATTATATTCGGCATGGTTGGCTAATGAGTGTATATTAAAGTAGTTAAAAGCACTTGTATGCATGATATTTTAGGGATGAGTGTGAACGTGGCTCATCCATCGTGCTATGCTATTAATTCGAGCGTCTTATGGGATTATAAATGCAGTGGTGCAATAGGCAAGAGCCTTTATGGCCGCATGCAAATTGTTATTACCCCACTACCACAACCTTTACAATATATTACTGCACAATTAAACTAAACACCTGCCAAATACACATTTGCAAAAACAGTCAACCACTGTTATTAAATTTAAATAAATATGTTTACCAATATAAAATAGGTATCAGTCACGCATTTGTTTGATATTTGTCATTTAGTCTGAATTTAATAAAATGTAATGTACAACAAATGAAAGCAAGGAAAGAATGATTACATGGGAAAAGAAGAATGCAAAAGAGAGCAGATTTGAAATGATATATTGTCAACTCTGGTTTGCTACTCTTTGTTCTACCACCAAACAATGCCGAGTTTTATACATCAGGGGTATTCATAATACAGACGATAATATTTCACATAATACATAAATTACTATGATCGATTATAATCAATATTTATATCATTGAATATATCAATAAATTAATTAATAATACAAATAAATTCAGGCATCTTTAATATTTATTTAATTGCGCCCCGGAGAGCTTTTTTATGACAAAGTCTTTCTGAGAAGGTTTTTTAGACAGAATAACGTGTTAATTTTTCTGTCGGTGAATTTAATTATTACTTGTTACACAAGTCACTGACATAATAATCGCATCAGTAGTACCTTACAATCCAAGAAATCATAGTAAACCTGGATTAAGACGATCGATTGCGTTTTTATTAATATTATTCGCGATCTCCCAGTCGTAATAACCAATCAAATCAATTTAATTTTTTTGACTCGAGCGGGATTTGAATTCATGACCACAATATTTGTAGCCGTGGATCTTATCCCCTAAGCTTATACTTTCAGGATGTTGATAATTTCCGATAAATATACTTAAGTTTTAGCCGAAGCATAATTTTATTAATTCTACAATAGTGTTCTTCGCTTTTATTCTTCACTTATCAATTTAATTGTCGCGAACCATTGTAGATCACACTCATACATTTATGATGAATAACCTGGGAAATCACCACATATATTACTATAATAATTACTTCTTCTAATTATTGTATATGTATATCGTGACGCCTTCCCTATTGACGGGAGTCCCTTTATAAGGGGTTGGCCAGGCCACCTTGGCCTTTACGGGAGAATATAGTAGAGATGGTTTCCCAGGCCACCACACAGCAATGAGTACTTAAGATCTAGTTTGCTAAGCTAGATCTACCAAGTGACTCTGGTGTCGTGAATCGAACCCGGGAGTCTTCACTCACGAATCCGTTACACTAACCACTGGGCCACAAGGCGGCTCTTCTAATTATTCAAGAATCTGATAAATAGGTATCAAGGTGTATAAATGGCAAGTTTAATCTTTGGAGCGATAATATTTAGATATGATAATTTTTTTAATTTATTATCCCTGGCAAAGAGTGTATAAGTAAGTATGTTAGGGGTGAAAATAAGCTTTCGTTTCCTCACCTGTACAAAAATATATAGAGATTTACAGCTATCACCGACACTACGCCTAATATGAGAATTTGCGGGGGCACAGCGTATGTCTCGTTTCACGCCTAGCGTATACTTTACGTTCTTTCTAATTTTCCATATGAGAAAACACACAAAGTCATAATATAGTAACACGTAGAAGGCATGGCAAAAATGCCAAATTCCAAAAGTGGGACGCAGTCACGTTAGGTGCGCGTGACCAGAGTAGCGGCGACACTCCATTTTTCAAAATAATTGTCATCCCTCTTGCTGCACACACAAGTGTGTTCTTCAATACCTTCATATAACTTTGTTTCATACACACAAGGGCACGTTGTGGCCTCTGATTTATGGAGACCTCTTCTATAAATATTATAGTCCTATCAGATACCTGAATTGCCATTGTGATTGCGGCGATGATCATTCTGTCCCTCGTGTTTATGAAAACAACAGGACTCAGTCAAAGGCTTTATAAAATTATACACACTCAGGTATTTTGAATACGTAACGTATAAATAAGTATATAAAAGTTATATTTTTAGGAGTATTTTTAGTAGGTAATCGACCATAATAAATATTAAGACAATTTTTAAAACTTGTCAAGATGCATCCAAGATGTTGATTTTGACTATCAGTCTTTTACTAAAGTATTGATGGTTGGTTGATTTAAATAATTTTTATTTACTAATCAGTATCTTTGATACAAGAAGCAATATTATTTAAACCTTAATACATAGTTTTGCAAGATTTTTTATAGATATGTTTTATTCAATAAAAACAGAAGACAGCTTTTCTATCTGCACATATGAATTTATTTAGGTACTAAATTGCTAACCTTTGTTTTCTCATTTTATTATTACTATTTTTTTATCTTACAATTTCTTTATTTAATATGAATTAGACTTGGGTGTACAGAATATATAAATCTTTTTACCTATAACTAACATTTTTATGTGACATTACATATATTTAATATTAAATAATAAAGAGCATGGGAAAAAATTAAAAATCATTTACTGATATGAAGATTAATAAACAATAACAAAAATAGAGTCTACATTGACAAAAACAATGACACTACCATTTTTATTAGTTATTCTTATTTCCCTATGTTTACTCTCTTCAATATTCTTTTTTCATTTGTTACTACTGTTCCTGGAAACTGTTTGTTATACTAAAAAAAAATAACAAATAAACAAAGGGGAAATATTTATATAAATATTATTGTAAGATACTTACAATTGAGGAGTGTTTTTTTCCTAAGCATTATAAAATATTTCTGTTGGTTAAATAATTTCAATATAAACCGTTCCCTTAAGTGTTGATGTTATATAAATAATTGTTATCCTAAAATATAGTAACTATATAATTAAAAAATATATATACTTATCGATAGTTTTTTATATATGTAAGATAAATGAGCAGCGACAAATATAACCGATGATGGTTTTTCTGTATCGTGTCAAGAGAATTCTCCTCCAAAATGGGTTTGTCGCTTTTGCCACTCGCTTCTCTGTCGGAGTTGAAAGTTAACTTTAAGCCAACGTTAATCCATGTTTGCATGAGGTTTTTTCACCACGTTAGTTATATATTCACTCAGCTCACACCACCTTTCAGTGATATTATAATTAATGTTGGCAAGAGGCGTTCGTGCGAGACCAAACATTGTTTCGGCATTAACGATGTTTCAAACTTCAACCCTTACTTCCATATTCGAGGGTAGGGCGTCAAATGTCTGACGGTTTATTTGACTACCATCTCGATTCATTATCACTTCAGTACTAGACTTCTTCCGCTTTGGAGAAGATGAAGTCGTTTGATGGCGGGGAAAACCCCATCAACTTTCCCACTCTTAAAATAAACCCACACACTTGTATATAATCAAATTTAGTTCAAAGCATGAATTACGTACATGATGAAGCTTACAGATAACTAATACATTAATTATTAGTAAATCAAAGTATTTATTTTTCATGTGAACTTTACTTAATAAAATATTTTTTGATAATACTAAAACACCATACTATTTGATAAATTCTATAAATATCTACGAGAAAACGAAGATATCAGTGGATGCTTTATATTTCCAATTATATTATTATTTGGTTGGTAAAATTTTCTCCTTTTTGCCCTTGATTGAAAGAAAAATGCCTCTTCTCTTTGAACCGAGTGAAAAAACAGTGAGATCATTTCCGAGTCGAAAGCAATACTAAAGAGGGTGAGAGAAACCCCAAAAAAATCACACGGGTGTTAAATATCTTATCGAACAGTCTATTCAACAAAAATTGATAGCATTGACAAACTTTACAAGTTTTCTTCATAATTTTAATTTAAATATATATAATAAATTTGTTGTCGATACGTACCATATACCTATCAATATTTTCTCACAAATACTTTTGACCTGCATTTCTGATTTTGAACGTTTATTTCAATGGATTCATTCAACGGATTCGTTCATCAATTTAGTTAATGATTTTTTTATCTAATTTATTTTTATTTGAATCAATTATAGTAGAAAACAGGAGGTATAGATGCTGAAGCCCTCGCTGTCATTATTGAGAAAGTCGATGAGGCGTCGCGACGCTCTTATCGTCATGGTGCAAAATAAAATTGCTTCGAGTCACTCAATACTATCAAAAATGTATCATAAATAAATATACACATACAAATTTAAAAAAAAACCTAATTTAAAATAGAAAATATGATTTCTATGTTTGATCAACATAATATGTATATTAATTCTTACCTTTTGATAATTTTATAAAATTGAAAAATTTTAAAAGAAAAGCAAGAATCTCTCATGGCGAACTATAAGGAGATCATAAATTGTTTATTTCTAACACCTCAATTCCAAGAGACTACATAGAAGGTAACTCGCTTCATTCCAGCACTACGCTTTTACGATGTCGCCTTAACATATAGCGAACCTTTTAAAAGATAAACGTTAATATGACTTAATTACAATATTTATATTTTTAAAGAATCAAATTATTTGGTGTAAAGTGTTTTTACAATAATAAATACCCAAAGATTTTTTGTTTCTATATATAAGCAAAGAATTTTTATGATAATTCACAAAGATCCATCGAAATGTGTTTATTCAATATGACAACTGGATATATCAAGATGACCGACCAAGTCTGAGTGAGACAATTTGTGTGTCCTCTGTTAAATTTACCTGCTTGGCTTGCTATATATATATCAATGGTATCGATTAGGCTATATTATTTGTATAAAATTTTAATAGATGCATAAATAAATGTCACAAACATAATATATTGATGTTTCTCATACTACCATATGGACTAATTACATTATAATTTTTTATTGATTTGTGATCAATTATATTATAAATATAATGTATTCAACCTTATTTTCGCCAAAAAATATCGCCTCTGTCAAACTCATTTGCTTGGTTTGCCATCTTAATACTTAATCATCCAGTCGTATGGCCTGCTTATATATCCGTGGTATCGGTTTATATCATAAAAGAAATAAAAATCAATGTTATTACTTCCAACCTTACTTATTAATTATCTCCGTGTATTTTTTATATATAATTGGTATATTTTAAGAACTAACGTGGTTATTAAACAGTTATAAATCATCATACGGTCAGACGGTGCGAGTAGCTGCAGGGCAGTAACTTGCATGCCAGCTCGCACTAACTAGTACGTCTAATATTGGTCTCCCTTGCAATGAATGTACCCAATCATATTTATGAATAATATTTTTTCCTTTTCAATGAAATGGTCTACCATGGCTAATTTTAAAACGTTTTAAGTGTGCATATAAATGTGAAAAGTAAGAAGAATAGTGGTCGATGGACGTAAAAGGGTCTGTGAAGGTGTGTATCTATTTACTGCAATACGTGTTGCGCAGGACTAAGTAACTAAAGTCTCTGTGCGGTGGTAAAACGAGAGTGCATCCTCATTTTATAGCCTGGCTAAAGGACGAAGCCTTAGATGCTATTTTCAAAGAGCCTAATGCGAAAACAGGATTTGTGTCCGAACATATTTGATAAAATTGTGCTCTCTCAATTTATCATCTTTGCTCAACATATTCATTGAATTATATCACCGTAATTTCTTTAATCTCTTATCGATATTGGACTAAGATTAAAAATTTACATTTTTAAACAGAAATTTAATTCACAGTCGATATATCTGTACATATGTAAGACCAACTAGTCTACCTTTGATGAAAATTGCTTATATTAGCATATTTTTATAATTATTATATCGATGGTCTCGAAAATACTGAACACGATTGTCGATTCGAAAAAATGTTTTTTTCTTTTTTGTTTATTTTCAGTCCATTTTTAAACTGTAGATATATTGATTACTACTATATTGATGGACTTGTTACTCAATGCAGTATATTCCCGAACTAACCATAGCCACAAAATAAGAAGAATTAGGTTGCAGGAATAAATTTATTAAAAATATGTGTATTAGGTAATAAGCAAAAAAATACATTTTGAAAAATAATATATGTATATATACTGACGGAATTAGTCATGTGTATATATGTATATTTGCACTAAAACTTTCACAATTTGTTTCTCAGTTTGAAGTATTATTAAATTTACTTAATTGAGTGAAAAATGTATTTTCATTAAATTAATTAAAAGAGCGGAAAATAAATTGAGTTTATTACACCCTAACTTAACTGAGTGTACTCAGTTCTTCATATGTAATTTAAAAAAATATATAATACCAGAGAATTAATTGGGTTGTTACAAAGAAGACAACGACCACCGTTACAATCTCTATGGAGTGTTTCGGTCACTTGCCCTTTGTCTATTTGAGCTTTGGGTATTCTCTGTGAATGAGGTTGTGGTATCTTAATGTTTTAGTATAGTAGGGGGGCGTATTCCCGTGTCTGCTTGACATGGGGGCGGTGCACTAACCAAACGCACATGGTTCAAGAGTACGATAAATTTTATTAGTTGTGTGTACTAGCATCACACTATCTCTCTTATTTTGATTTATTTTCGCAAAAAGTTTGACTTGTTTATAGCTGCTTTTATGCCCCTGATACTTATTAAAAATAAATAATAAAAGATACCAAGTATAAATTTTACGTTATTTTGTGTTAAAAAATAAATAAAACAAGTCTAGCAGGTAACCTATAAAGCCTAGTCACAGGTAGTCCAGCATATTGAGTCGTCAAATTCACGATGGCCAAAAATCTAACAACATACACGTATTTTCCAGAGATATCAAGCGAATATTATGTGTGTATTTTTTATCCAGAATATAGTCGGCCACAATATTAGATAGACGTGCTGAGCGTTACGAGCCACTAAAAGCAGGGTTAGTTTGGATAAACGCCTTTTTACGAGGCCCGCTCGTTAAGGGTTCGTATTGACCGAGGAGGGCGTCGGGACGGCGACGATGTCTTTAACCAACTAACTCAATAGTTAAAACTTGGCCATTTAATTGCAGCTCGTTTACTACCGGCCAGTTATTAAATCAAGTGCTCGAGGTACTCTGGAGAACAGTTACGAGTACAAAAAGAATGTTAACCTTAGTCCATCTCTCTTTACTAACCACAGGGACGTATAAACATTCTGTGGTTTGAGACTAAAGGTTTTGAGCAGATTCTTCAACTCAACATAGGTATGCAGTCTCCACAGATATTATACCTCACTTTACCAATACAACATTTTATGATAAAAATATACAAAATGTATGTATATATTAAACATTTTTAAAGTTTTTTTAACAATTTAATTTTGAAGTAAATAAATTAAATATTTAGCAGAGCGTGCCTTTTATCTAACAGCTTATATTTAATAATATTTTAAAACTTACTATTCATTCACAAATTCTGTAGAAAGTGTAGGAAACGAATTATTCTGATTTATAGCATCAATCACCATTTTCTGTGGTATTTGTACAAAAGTTTACATATTCTTCTTAATAAAATCATCATGAAAACAATCTTTGTCTATAATTATGATCATTGGAAAATTTGGTTAATAAATATTTATAAAAAAATTATTGTAAAATAATGATGAAGCTATCAAAAGTATTAAGCATTATTTAGAAAAATTTTACAAATCTAATAACAAATCTCAGATTAATTTGTTAAGCATCAATTTTTATAATTATACAGTAAATATCCAACATTTTAACGTACTTATCTAGTTTAGTTTAGACTTTTTGCCGGATTGTAAAAATGGCTTTCAAGTTAAAAAAAATATGTATAATACTAACATCCACACTGATTGTTGTTGGTTAAACTTATTTATAAAGTTATATATTAAGTTATACTATACTCGCTTAAAATAACGCAATACCTCCAATAAATATTATGTGTACATAAAATCATTAATGTTAACAGGGTTTCAAAATAGTGTTTATTATCCAAGTACACTTGGTTGAAATAATAATTGTCAATGATGTCGCATATTCGTTCCATAACAGTTATGTTTGCATTTATATTGCTTTAAAATTACCCTTTAACACACAATTATATGATAATTTTTCAAATTAATAGATCGCAACAGTTTAATTGAAAGTCATTGGTTGGTATTGAGGTATTTAAACGTATTTTAATGCATTGCATAATTTTTGAAAAAGGTATTAGATAAACTAAAAAAAACAGCAATTTAATTCATTATCTCCAAGTCATTGAAATGTTTTTCGTATGAGTTATAGTTCTTGTAGTATTAATAGTGGTGGTTTTATAAAAAGGACATAGAAATGTGTTAAACAGACTACCGGATAAACACGACAGACGCTTTCATAAATCCTGCAACAGCATATTGCCGTGAGGCCTCCTTGCATACACCATCATTGCTATTTAAATTAAATATAACATTAAAAAAATATATAAAAATTCCCTATAATATTTATAGTGTTATCGTTCAGAAGAATTGTTAAAAGTATCGAGATCTTGTTCGAATTAAAAAGTACGATTCGTTCGGCTGTTATAATTTCTATGACTGGGATGGGAATATTATATAGTCAATATCGATTAATCATCCGATTTCATATTTTTTTATAGTTTAACTGCCACTATGTATATTAGATAAATTATTACTCAAGGACTGATATAATATTATTTGTTTATATATTATATGTATTACAATTTGTTTATTAAATATAATTTACAACAATTGTTCTGATACAATAAAAAAGTGGGGGTGAAATTAAGCCTACAGACCTGGTCTTATTTTAACATGATGATCATTATCTTGTTATTGATGGTACATTTTAAAACAATAATCATTATAATAACCGGATACAAGTTAACTTGTGATTTTATATATTTAAATAGACTATTTTTAATTACTTAATTTCCAACTTTGTATTTGCGCCTTCTGATTTCGTGTTTTTATCTGTTCTTCTTACATTTTCATATCCATGATTCCATATATAAATCATATCCATGATTCTTATGTTGTATATTTAATAAATAAGTTAACAACACATATGACATATTTTTTATCATGGAACTTCATATTTTATAAATGAAATTAAATATCTACTGTAAATGACAAATTTTAACAACTGCATATATACATGTCTTACTCAATTGTTTAGTCTAAAAAAAGGATTATAAACTCAAGAGTCTTATAAGCTCTTATTTTTAATTTTGATAAATTTACTCGTAAATGATAGACACCCCAGTGTTTTGTGTAAAGGACTTTCCAAATGTGAAATTGTGTTAGTCTTGAAGCACCCACGCACACAATAATACCACCCTCATGTAGAAACAGCCTTTATTTCAAATGTTTATTTTCACTTTTAGAAATATATCACAAGTGATTTTAGACAATGTTAATTTTCATTTGAAACTACATGAGCTTATATTATGTTATAAAAATAATAAAAGGATTTCTCAAAATCATTAATTATAAGACCTTCAGCTAAATCAATTAAAAGGAGGCACGTGCTGCCTATTTAATTAAAAAAATAATATATTTCAAGACTATGATATACCTAATTGGTTTTTCAATATTTTTTATTTTTTAACCAATTAAATTAATTTTTAGTTGGTTTTCATTGTCAAAATTAAATTTAGTAACTAACTGTTTTCTTGTCGCTTTTCTCTAAAAATCTCTGTTCTTAAATAATTAAACCTTTATTTTGAACCACATATGTAGTTTCAAAAACACATAATGTTCAGTATAAGACCATGACTAAATCATAATTATTCAATATTTCAAAGCTACTATCTTTGCAAAAAAAATGTCCCAGATGTATTTAAGCTATTAAAGAACATTAAATATAATTAATTACATCTTTCGTTATCAGATTTAATTCGCCAACTGATGAAAACATAATGGATCAGCCATTTTGAGAGACATAATAGAGGAAGTGTAAAACTAACGAGTTGGCGCAGTATCAAATAGGTACTGGATTCGATGTCTTTTGTACACCTATTCAATTTCCAGTCATTGGTGTCTTATTTATTGCTTCCTGCATGCAATGTACGGCTACATTAAATACCTCAATGATAAATTGAAGTTCCACAACTACAGAAAATTGATGGCTAAATGATATCCTTCCATTTGCAGGTACACGGATGACTGCTGCTAATTTGTCACTCAGTACAAAGACACAACCTATGAAAATATTAAATAAATAGTGCAATTAAAAATGATAAAAATTTCATTTATAAATGATTTTACTATACCAAATTAATAATATTTATTAAACATATATTGGATGTCCGGTTAGAAATGGATTATCTTAAAATGATAGGACGAACTAATGCCCTTTCAAAATATTTATTTAAAAAACCATCCCAAGTTTTACTGAGATTTTAAAAATTATTCAAATATTTTTATTTATTTTATGTTTTTGTTCACGACAATAAAAATTATGAAAAATGAATGAATTGCATTCGTCTATGTTGTTGAAATATTTTTAATCAACCATAGTTAATTATTGGCATGCAAATACATAGATCACAAAAAAAAAATTCGCGGTAAAATTGAAAATATTTTTTTGTCGAAGTTCTCTCTGGAATTAAAAGACAAACCTGGGTCAAAGTTTAAGAGTACTTGAAGCAGATTTTTAAATGATATTATCCGTGCACTTATTACTCTGTAATTTTAATTCCTATTATTATTTTTAGTTGATTTTTCATAGAGGGGATATTAGTAGTATTTTAAATAATGGACTATAGTAATATGCACTTATTGTGATTACACTTAATTATGTAATAAGTCTGTGATAAATTTTTCTTATTCAATGAAATGTGTTGAGGTAAATAGGTACTAAATGGTCTTTAAGAAAATAAATAAGTGGTGGTGCAGAAACCGTTTAGGCTGTGTCTGATTGTCCTTGTCACAAAGGATGGTATCATTGTGAAGAGTGGCTTTGAAAAAATCTCTTTGTTTCGATAGAAATAAAGAAAGGAAGGCAGGATAAAAGTTAGAGTCTCGTTCGTTACCGACTGGAAGTTGTAAAATTTGTATTTTTGCCGCCCGAAGTAATGTTGCATTTGAACGACCCAAGTTTGGCTTCTGCATCGGCAGGTGAGCAGCATCAGCTTCAGCCTCAAAGAGATTTTTTGTTACTCTTCTTCTTTGTTCATTTTTATACGAAGAGCCTTTTCAAAGAAAGGATTGTTTCAGCGCGCCGCATAATTTATACGTGAGTGCAAAATTTTGCTTCCGCATCCACACTCCTCGAATACTGTTTTTCAACATCATGTATTCATATTGTTAATCGACTATTTTATGTTTTTTTTATGATAAATAAGTACTCTTTGAAATTCACTCGATAACTTTGTCACGGTGAAAATTACTCAACGGAGAGGTAAGAACGGTTGAAATACATTATCATCGTACAAAAAGAATTGACTTAATAAACCTTTAAACACTTTATAATAAATTGTGAAGCAAGGCCTTTAAGCTTACCAATATGCCCTATATTATCTAAATTGTTTAACTTTAGTGTAAACTAAATTTATTAAAATTGATTTAAATATTATTTATTAAAACTATGATTTTGGTTAGGTTTAAACTAAATTTATTAAAATTGATTAAAAGATTTTTTTATTAAAACAATGACTTTTGTTAGGTTTTACAATTTAAAAATAAAATATGTAAGGTTAATATTGTTAAACAATCTTTTATTTTACTTCATTGCCTAAAAGAGATGTTTGCTTATCTTGAATCCTCAACTAAGTGCATCGTCTTCATTAATAAATTAATAATAAAGATACTATTAAAAATGTATATTTAAAGAACTTTTGTGTGTTCATCTGTGGAAAAGATTAATATATTTGTAGGTTAGCCTCAAATTAATTAACTAAACGAAATGTTTGCAGTTTAGGAAGATTGCGGTGTTTTACTTGCAACTTGGTAAACCATTGCACTATCAACTTTGGATACCCTTTCAAATCACAACTACCCAATCAAATATATTGAAAACAAAGATAAATAGCCCATTAATTTTATTTATTATTTAGTATATAATTTTATTAAAATTTATTAGTGAGAGGCATAAATATAATAAAGCAAATTACGAGGTGGCGATATCCTAATGTGGCTTAGTGTGGAGTGTATCGATCCAGAATTTAGTTTTGTATTCGGCAGGGAGGTAAGTATATATGTATACTCATTTAATTAACAAGTTTTAATCTGCGCTAATTTAAAACGTCAAACTAAGTTATGAAAAGGGTAACTCCAGCCACGTGAATTTATCCGACCACCAAGCCGTTCTCCCTTATAAGCCATCACACCGACATTTTTGATGTTCATGTATCAAATATAGCGATGTTTCTATACGATAAATATTAGGGAGCTTGGATACAATATTAATAATACCAATTCTGAAGCTCGGCTATAAATTCTGTATAATTTATATCTCTGCTAAGCCGCATGGTTTGCGAAGTGCGTGAGCTTAAACTTGAATACCTTTACACGGAAGGTATAATTGAATTAATTAGTTGGTCATATATTAATAATGGTTAAAAATAAATGAAAGTGAATATATTTGGTACACCTCAGATTTTTAGTTGACTTAATTTTAGGAAAAATTAGTAGAGGTAAGATTTACTATTGGTAAATATTTTTTTTTGTTTCAGCTGATTTTTGGGGCTTATGTTTTATAAAAGTTAAAGGGATCTTCTACAATATAAATTACAATATTATTGCAATTGGTTACTAATAATAATCACCTTAGTATTTATTCAATTCAAATGTATACCAAAATGGCACAATAAAATTTGCCAGAATATATTTTAAGATAATTTTCCAGATCCCCTCGAATTTTTAGCAGGAATAATTGCTGGAAACTATCGCCACAATGCATATATTTTTTTATAATTTCGCCTTTCCACCATTTTAAACCGATACATTTTAATATTCGACATATATTTTTAATTACCCAAACAAACTGTTATTTCGTTTTTAAGCATTATATTTTTTAATTGTTTTGTTAATATTGCTTATATTGTTGTTATTATTTATTAATCTTCAAATTTGTAAATGGGTTTTTATTTTTGTTTCCATTCTTTCTATAATTTAATACTTTTATGCATGTCATATTTAAAAAAATAAAAAATAACGAATAGTATTTAACATATATACCTCGTTATTTGATAAAGATAGCAATTTATAAATTGGCAGAGCTAATTCGTGGTTCTAGTTAGGATATATATTACAATTTCTTTATTAACATAAGTTTTTACATTGATTGATAGAACAATACATCTTTGGAAATAGACTTAGTGTACAGAGTGTTTACATCTTTTTACCTGTAACTAACATGAGAATGTTTTATTTAAATTTGACATGAGTAATAGTATTTAATTATAGAAAGAATGGGAAAAAAAAAATAAAACCCATTTACAAATTTGAAGGTTAATAAATAATAACAACGATAAAAGCAATATTAACAAAACAGTTACAAAATATATAATGCTTAAAAACTAAATAACAATTTGTTTGGGTAAAACCAAATTTGAGTTGAGTGGATTATTGGAAATTTTATTATATTTTTTTAAAAATAATATCAGTTTTGGAAGTTCATTGGTAAAATGAACTTTCGTTTCCTCGAGACATATTTGGTTTTATTTACATGTTTTATGATTGGGTTAGTCGGGAAGTTAGTCATTTTAGTGTAATGTTTTTACTCAAATCTGCGATATTTGCTTTGATCATTTTTAACTTAATGTCCTCGTGGACTTCTTTAAGAAATGTGCCAGGTTCAAGATCTAAGGCCATCTTAAGACACTTGTTTTGGACAATTTGAATTTTATTAATATGACTTTTGCCGCAGTAGACCAAGCTGGGCATCCATACAAGAGAATCGGTCTGATAATTGATTTATAAAGAAGTAGCTTATTCTTGGGTGACAGCTGACTACGCCTGTTAATAAGTGGATATAAGGTGTTAATAGCCAGGTTGCTCTTGTCCACGGCATATTTTACATGCTTGGACCAGTTCAACTTGGAGTCTAGGATAACTCCCAAATACTTGACTTCTTTGAGCCAAGGAATTTGTTCGTTATTGATACTAAGAGGGGGGATGTGGGATCGCTTTCTTTTGTTAGTAAATATTATTGTTTCAGTTTTACTCTCGTTGAGTTTTAATTTCCAGCGAGAGTAATACTGTGTTAGTAGGTCTACAGATGCTTGGAGGCGTCTATGAATTGTGTCTAATCTGTAAGATGATGTGAATATAGCGGTGTCATCCGCGTAAAGAGCTAAGGAGCAATTATGAGGAATAGGGATGTCATGGATGAAGAGATTGAAAAGATAAGGAGCGATAATACTTCCTTGCGGAACTCCCGCAAGGATTGGACGCTGTACAGATTTAACATTGTTAATATCTACTGAGAATTTTCTGTTAGTAAGATAAGATTGAATAACTTTGGTGAGATATGGTGGAGTGTTAGTGTTAATTAGTTTGTGAATGATACCATCAAACCAGACTACATCAAAAGCTTTGGCAAAGTCCAGGAAAATCATTCCCGTACTTTTTTTATTATTAAAATTTCCTCTAACATGCTGTGAGATTCTTGTTAGTTGTGAAGTGGTACAATGGCCTGGTCTAAATCCGAATTGTTCATTAGGAATGACGCAATCCAGAGTTTTTCGCAGGCGGGTTAATATGACTTTCTCTAAGATTTTACTCATGCAGGGGAGGAGACTGATAGGACGATAGCTACTGGGAAGGGATTTGTCTTTACCAGGTTTAAATATAGGGACTACTTTAGCTGCTTTCCATTTATCTGGAAAATATCCAAGAATAAGACACGAGTTAAATATTTTAACCAAACAATCAAGAGCCTTTGTGGTAAGTGTTTAATAAGAGTGTTGTTAATGTTGTCGTGTCCTGGTGATTTTTTATGTTTTGAGTTTTGAATAATATCAGAGATTTCAGAAAGAGTTACCTCGTCAATCTCACATTCAGAATAGTTGTGAAGATTCCTAATTGACTTAGTAACTGCTTGTTCTGTGAGACTATCTGTAGTGTCATTATGTGTCAATGTGTGTGCTTTAACGAATGTTTCAGCGATGAGATCAACTTTCTCCTGAGCCTTGTAAATAATTTTATTACAGTCTTCGCTCCTGAGCGGAGGGATAAAGGATGTTTTTCTAGTCATCGACTTAAACATCTGCCAAAGTGAGTTATTTTGTGTTTTGAGAGACCTTATCTTCTGTTCCCAGGATTCATTTTTATGATTTTTAATTTTATGTTTAATTTCTAAAATTAGCGCATTTATGACAGATTTGAGTTTACAATTTCTTTTCTTTCGCCACTGATTCATTAATCTATTTTTTACATGAATTAAGTCCACAATTTCAGATGGAAGTTTGTTCTTAAAAGTATTGTTAATGGTTTTAACAGGAATATATAAGGCTGCGGCGTTCTTAATAGAATCTGTGAGTGTAGTGATTGCATTGTCAACGTGAAATGTGTTGTTAGTGTCGAATTTAAGTGTAACGTTATTGTTAATATGAGTTTTGTAAGCGCTCCAATTAGCCGTCTCATAACTAAAGAAGGTTTTTTGGGTGATTTTGTAATTTCCGCCGATGTTAAATACAATAGGGAGATGATCGGAGGAAAGTGACTGTATTACGTCAACTTCGGTGAGAGAAGGACAACCCTTAACCACTGCAATATCAAGGATGGATGGATATCCTTTTGGTGGGAAATGCGTTGGACTTTCGGGGAAAAGGATACGAAAGTCTTTTTTATCACAATATTCTCTTAGTAAACGGCCATCCTTATTTCCGCGAATACAGTGCCAAAAAGTGTTTTTACAATTAAGATCACCAGCAATTATAACATCCTTACCGAGAGACATAATTTTGTGGATATCATCTTGACAAATTTCTATTTTGGGTGGCTTATAAACCGAGGCAATAATGTGAGTTTTATTATTAATAGATAGACTAATTGCTATTACTTCAATTGAGTTAGTTTTACGAATTACAACTTTCGAATGACATATAGAGTCTTTCATCACGATTAAACACCACCGCCTGTTTTGCAAACTCGATCGTTGCGATGTATTACAAAACCTGGTCTTCTCAGAATTATATTTGTATTAAGAAACGTTTCACTTATCAATGCAATGTCAACACTTTCTCTTAACATAAATTCAATCATTTCGTCGAATTTATTTGAAATTCCCCGGGAATTCCAAGCAACAATCTTAATAATAGAACAGTGACTAACCTTAGACATTATCAAGCGATGCGGCGAGCTCCATGATGAGATATATCCTTTCATTCTTTGTCTGACATGTCTTTAGCTTCCGCTGAAGCTCTTGAACCTTCAATACAAGAGTCATCAGGTCTCCTATCGGCATATCAGCGCTAGAGATTGGGGCGGTAATGTTCTTCGCAGTAGATGTGGTGGTGGGACCTTGGGCAATCTGTGCCCATGACAGGTCAGTCACGTGAGATGTGGACGGGGAGATGACCTGGGCGGCCATTGGTCCACGAGCAACCTGGGACCAGGAGCGTCCGTTGACGATGTTCGGGGGCGGCACTGGTGCACGCTGGGTGGCCGGTCTCGCAGCTGGCAGCTTGGGGGTAGATCTTAATTTGATCTGCTTCTGTCTGTCAGGGAAATCTTTGTAATTTGCAGTGTGGTCCCCTCCGCAATTGCAGCATCTTGCGGGGGAAGTGGCATCCTTTATGCATGTGGAAGTCTGGTGATCGCCGCCACATTTCACGCATTTGAATGCGTTGTTGCAGTTGGATGCTGCGTGTCCCCACTGTTGACAACGGAAACATTGCGTGATAGAATTTCTCCCAAGAGAGTATTTTTCAATTGTCACTCTACAGTGACAGATATTAGTAGTGTTTTTGAAGTCACTCATATTTGTCTCATTGCTGAGATTTATTAAATATAGGGGTGACTTCGTAATGGAGCCATTTTTTCCTTTCATTAGGAACACGTCTATTATTTTAATTCCTTTGTCGCTAAGGTCCTGCTTGATTTCCTCTACAGGAAGCAGAGGCAGGCCTCGTATGACAGATTTTTTAGGTCTGTCACATTCCAACGTAAAGGAGAAAAATTCCTTGTTTAATGATTTCAGGCCCGCTTTAAGGGCTCTGAAATCAGTGATATTGCTGGTTTGGACTCTGACTTGTCCGTTTGGTTTATAATGTAGTTGGAATTTATTGATGAATTTCTTGACAATCGTCAAGTTTTCACCGTGCCCTGAAGATTTGAGATATAACGGGGGAGGTTTTTTGACATCCTTATCGGATGACAAAATTACCTCCCCCAGCGACTTAAATTGGTTTTGTTTTGGAATGGAAGTAGGAGTAGTAGGTCTTTGACGTTTGATCGGGTTCTTTGGTAAAAGAAACCCATCGATCGTCGTTTGAGCCATTACGTTTACGAGTTAACTAATGAGTATATGTTACTATGATAAGGAGCGATGGTACCTGATAATAATGGTGAAGTGGATTTTGGCGGCGTTGCGGCAAGCTCGTTATCAGGAGAGGTCGCAGGGCGGCAGACCGGTTTGGTAGTTGCGAGACTTGTGTACTTGACACTTTCGAATTTGCTTAACC